>PVJX010044069.1:0-13365 GCA_004027295.1 Dolichotis patagonum
AGCCTTGCCAGCATTTGCTATTATTATTATTTTTTTGTCTTTTTGCTAATTTAGTAATTGTGATCTGTTTCTGGTTTTGTCCAGCTGACCTTGACCTTGACTTTCAGTTTCCATATGGAAACTTCAGATAGCTAAAGCAAGGCTTGCATGGTGGCTCTTTAGAGCAATCATCACAAACGTATAATCAATACAAGGCAGGAAACACACGCACACTTTAAAGCATGAATTCCTTAGCATGTAGAACGGTTTACAACTTTGTTCTTTTGTATTCTGGAAAGCATTCAAATAATGCACTCAGCATTTTTTTTTTGAAGAGAAGCCAGGGGATGTGTTTCTCCTGCCCACATACCCTGCGCTCCAAACCCTGTCATTTTCTGTCTCCCCAACACCCATAGTTCATATCAGTTCTATAGCATTTAAAACATGTTTGTACTCAAGTCCACCGTTATTTTAAAACGGTTTTACCTTTGAGTTGGCAAGATGAGAGTTAAAAAGTGAGGCTTCGTGTGTCCTACCCTGGACACTAATGTCCCATATGGCATAATGATGATATTTTTATATCTGTGGCCAAGAGTTCTTAAGTTTGGTCAAAACAAAACACCGGCCTCCCCTCGCAGCGTCTGCCCTGGCTCCCATTTCCCGTCTCTCACTACCCCGCAGCGCGGTTACCCAGCTGTTCCAAAAGAGGCCGGGACCGCCTGGCAAAGCAGGCTGGAAGGAAGAGCTGTGTGCCTTTCCCCCAAATCAGGGCTTTGCGACAAGTCGGGCGGTTTCAAGTTATTTAGTAGCTCTGCTGCCCTTTGCTCTTTGGTCTAAAATGGAGAATGAATGGTGTCTTATCAATACTGGTCCATCAGGCTACCGGCCAGAGTTTTTGTCCACTGATGTCGCCTTCTCCCAGTTCGTGCGGCTCGGAGCCTAAGCCGCTGCTGGAAGGAGCTCTTACCTGTGCTAACCCGAACATCCCTCAGCGGGGGGCCATGCCTGTGCCCTCACTCCTGCCCAGGGTTGTGACAGGTGCTCGGTCTGTCCCTCGGAGTCCCGGAGGTCTGTGGAGTCTGACTTGTGCGCACACAGGCTGCAAGGGCTCTGCCCATTGCAGCTGGGAAAACGGCGCAGGGCGTGTGTCTGCACGGAAGCTCGCTTTGCTCCTCAGCACCCATCCAAACCCGTCAGGAAAGAGGAATTTCTGGGGGACATCCCTGAAAGACCGGGCAGGAGGTTCTCCCTGGACTGCTTCTCTCGCTGGGGGGTGGAGCAGGGGCTCCCACTGTTCCAGGTCCCTACCTGCTCCATTGTGACACCCAGAACCCAACAGGCAGGAGGCCGCCAAGCGGATTCCGCCACTCCTTCTTGGAGATGGAGAGGCGCTGGGAGGGACCCCACACTCTGAACCCTCTATTCGTCAGCCTCTGACTCAGGGCTCCGTCATGGGCGCCACCAGCAATGATCTGCTGGTAATGAAATTCACACCCGTTGAGCCGAGAAGGGAGCTGAAAAACTATGCCGATCCCGATGTTCTACGTCACACCTTCGAGACTCTGGCCAACCTCCACAAGCTGCTTCCCAATCGCATGATGGAGATGGTGTACTCCCACAAGAGCGACCAGGACAAGTCGAAAGGTACGTGAGTAGAGGACACCTGTGAGCCCTTTAGCCAGCACAGCTTGTGTCTTGGGGGGGACAGGACTGGAGACTGAAGTCAGAGCCTTCGGGGTGAGCCTCACCCCCAGCTGTGGATCTTGGTCAATTCCAGGGTGACTGGAACTTACAGGCCTCCTCCGTCAGCCTCCTGGATTCAGGGACGGCAGCCATGTGCCACCTTGGTCAGCGTGAAGGCCTCTCCTGGTAGCCAGGAATGGGAGCTTCTCCTGCAGGTGTCATTGGGTCTCCAGGCTCGTTTCCCACCCGTGGGCTCATGGGACCACGTTCTCAGGGTGTGGAGTGAGATCTACCCAGGTTACCAACGCATTCCAACCCCCTGCTCCCTTTCTTGGTACCAGGGATCAAACTCACAACCTCACACTTGCCAGGCAGGCGCTCGCACGGCCGAGCTCCCCAGCCCTTCCTTGCTCTTTTTGTTTTGTGTTTTACAAGCCAAGCTGGGTCACTCTTCTGGCAAAACACACCCATGGAAAGAGGCCAGGTGGAAGAACTACTGAACTTACAAATTAGCCTTTAGGTTTGATTGTTAAGTTTAGTGAGAAGCTTTTAAGTAGAAGGTCTAATTTTAAACTTTATTCCTTTGCTTTACTTCCTACGCTCTTTCTCCTGGTGCTGTGAAGCCACCACTGCAGATAAAGGGTGGCTATTTCCCCTGAGGTGGTAATAACTTGCTATTTTTTGCTATCACTATTTCTGAGGTGGAGGTCTTGTTATATAATGCAGGCTAGCCCTAGACTCCTTGGCACAAGGGATCTGCCTGCCTCAGCCTTCTGATGTGTGCCACCACACCCAGACAGGAACCAGCAGTTTTTGTAGTTTACTGAAAACATTTTTTTTTAAACCAGAAATGGAACTCAGGATCTCATGCTTGCCAGGTAGGCGCTGCGCACCGAGCTAAACCCCTGCCTTTGCCATTCTTAAAGTAAAGCCTGCCTCTGGGGCTGTTCGTGATGGAATGGGGAGCATAAGTGGAAGCCACCTTTGCCCATGAACTTAGAAGACAGAAGAGGAGCTGCTCCAGCGATTAATAAACACAACCGAACAACGCCAAGAAGTGTACGCAGCAGGAAGGAAATGCACGCTGCCCTTGTCCCGAGTGTGCTGCGTCTCCTTCCAGAGCTCTTTCTGAAGCATGAGTATCTGCATAGCTGTCAGAGTGGCACAAGCTGGGTGGCTTCAGAGCCAGGTTTACCATCTCACAGCTGAGGAGGCTTGAAGTCAGACTCAAGATGCCACTGCCCTGCTTCCCGTGAGGCCTCTGGGGAGAATCTTTCAGCACCAATTCCTAGTTTTTGCCGTTGGCTCCAAGCCCTGGAGCCCCTTAACTAGTAGATGCATGGCTTTTATCCCTGTGGAGAGAAAGAGACAAGAAGGGACAGTGCCTACGGTCCCCTTCACCAGCAGCCACCAGTGCCCTCCTGCTAGGCCCCCTCTTAGGGACACACAGCACCTCCTCCAGCACTATCTGGGGACCACGCCTCTCCAATGGACCCTTGAAAGGTGCTCTTTGGAACCACCCCAGTATGCAAGAAAACAATAGACGATTCATTAGATGCAAAACAATTACAGTCAAATGTTACCAAATACCCCAGTCAGATTCGTTTAGTCTCATATTAAATTCAAGTTTGAAATTCTGACCAAGGCAAGCTGCATGCCCGGCCTATTCCCGGAATGGGCTCCTGAGCGCGTGCTTCACACCTTGGTGGCGTCGCTGCTGAGCTGACCTAACTGCCACTGAGGGTACTCGTGAGGTGACTTAGCTGCCGGTTTCCCGTCCTGTCATTGATCCACTCCGAAGGCTGTACCGGTCAACCAGTTCATGGAGTCACAGCCCGGTCAGGTAGCCAACTGGGACCTCTTGAGCCGAGTTGCAGTACTTCAGGACTTGTCAGGCTCCTCCCTGGGTAGGGGCGCACCAGTCCAAGTGTAAGCTCTCCAAAATAAGAGTAGAATTGGCATGCTTCCAACAGGTGTGATGGTTGGTCGATTGTGCCAACTTGATTAAGAGAAGCTCGGCTACATTGGCTCAGCAATTCTACACCGCCACCCTAGGGCATCCTGTCACCTGGGTGGCATCAGGAGGAAATGGAGTGCGGATCTGCCTCTGTCTCTTCAGAGGAGCTAGCTTCACCTTGGACACCATCTCTTGGCTCCCAGAGCAGCTCCTTCAGGCTTCCATTGCAGACCCATCAGCCTCCTAATACGGATTCGGATTCTCACGGGACACTGCAGTGTGCTCCAGACCACTGACTGAATCCTTCATTCTCCAGGGCACAGACATCCTTTGCACGCTCCCTCATCCAACTCTGTGGGTGACCACTGTAAGCCAGTCTTAGAATTTCTTGTACCTTTGTATTATTGTTTCTGTAATAAAAACACTGACTGATATAACAGATTAAGAAAAACCAACTCGGGCCAGGGATTTTGCTCAGTAGTGTAAGTGCTCGAGGTCGTGAGTTTGATCCCCAGTCCAAAAAAAGAAAGAAAAACCAACTTATTTTGGCCAGAAGTCAGTTTCATGGGATCAGAAAGGATTAATAAGTTACACTCCCAGATAAAGCAAATTTTTATCTTAAGTCGAATCTTTATGTCATGATCATCACTCAAGCAAAAAATCACCAATATATGGGAGCCCCAGGACAGGAGGCGGACAACAGTGTCAGCGTTCACTTCATTTCTTCTGAGAAGCTTTAAAATACACATCTCTAAGTACACAATAAAAAGGAAAACGAGAATTACAACAATAATAATTATTATTAGACAGTGTCTTACTGCTGGCTTGGGAACCCTGTGGTATTTGTAGTATTTCCAGCCTGTTTTGTCATTTACTTTATTTAATTTTTTGGTTGGTACTGGGGATCAAACTCACGACTTCGCACTTGCCAGGCAGGCACTTATGCTGCTGAGCTAAATCCCCGGCCCCATCTGTCGTTTATTTGCAGGGCATCTGTTAGATGCCCAACATCAGGCTCAGATCTAAGTGTTATTCAGCGGTGCTGGAATAAAGGAACCGCCGAGCTGAAAAGGAACAGTAAGACAGCACGAGCAGTCTGTCTCGTCTCAGTGCTGTGAGCTCTGGATGGCCAGGAAACAGACTCGTGTCCATCTTATCCTATTACCAGGTGAGGCAGCTGACCTGTCCGGCTTGGAAAGGATCTTAGAAAGACACCAGTTCCCACGGGAGATTAACCTCACTCCGAAGCCAAGCAGAAACCTCTCATGGGAAAGAAAAGCCATGGGCAATGTGAGTGAAGGGAGGAAGAAATGCCCCTTGTGGCAGAGGAGCACGAAGGAACCGCCCATGTGTACCGTGGTGGTCAGGTAACCTGCTTTAGCTTCAGTCCTGCACGGATGTATTAGGAACCCACACAGTGGTCAGAAGTTCTCCTTATTGCCTTAGGGCAATAAAAAAAATGACTGAACGTGGCCTTTGAGATACACAGTGAGCATGAAAAGAAGTCCTGCTTTCTCTAAGAGGGGACACCCCCAGTTTTCACAACCCCCACGCTGCTGGAGATTTTGTTGGGAGCTAAGTCCTGGGGCCAGAACTGGGTGGTGGGTCCTCACAGCTGCCACATTCTTACCTGTGAGCGGACACCTAGCAGCACCAGGGTGGGACTATTGGGGAGGGACCAGCCCACTGTCCCCCTGTGGTAGGGCCTTGTGACTGGTGATTTGGGGAGCACCAGCACCATTATTGGTACAACTGGGGGCTGGAATACCACAGTGTGATGTGGCAGAACCTTGGCTTTAGCCCACAAATTTCCCACATTTTAATTTACACTGGGAGAAAGGGAGAGCCATTGGAAAGTCTTAACCAGAGGGATGACACGATCTCATTCAAATCCTCTCCGGCCTGCAGAGAAACAAAGTAGAAGCAGACGACCCCAAGTGAGGGCTAGCGGGACTCAGATTGGGCGGTAAAGCGGAGCTATGGAGTTGGGTGTAAGCTTTGTGCTTGGCAGATGACCTGTTTGGTACACTTTCACGGTTATGCCGGAAGGACGGTGTTTCTGTTTACTAACTGCTGCTGCCTGTATTGCTAGAGTGCCTACCAAATGGTATTCAGGTCCGAATACTGCCAGACTGGCCGGAGAAGTGGGGGCCTCCCTGTGAAGACAGAGCCCTACTTGGCTTGATAGTGAGGGACGCAGGGAGAGAGGTGCTGTGTGCGAATCTGCCTGTGCTGGAAGCTTCCCCTGGGCACCGTCCCACCGAGTGAAATGGGTCTTGTCCACTTCTGGCCAAGTGTTTTCAATGGCATATTTTGCCAACTCGAGTCACACATTTATGGTCATGGGAGACAAAGCTATGCTGTAAATGCAGGTTATATGTGCGGTCAGACCCACAATATTTTCTGGACAATGGAAAAGCACTGAATTTCTATACAGAGAAGAGGAGACATTATTTTATTTTTTTTTCAGATGTTATTTTAAGTGATGATCCCTACTCACTCCTGTTACAAAAATTTGTGCCCTCCATGGTATATTAAGTAATTGGAATTTTTGCTGCCATTGCCACCATAGAAGATTGGTTCAGGCTATGGTAGCTTCATGTAAAATAATATATGTAGCCTTCCATCCTAATTTTTTTATTTTAATGTAATATAAATATGTATTAATAAAATGTAAAAAGCACTCCTCTTCTATGAAAAAATAAAACAAAATTTCATAGCTAGGCCTTGGAAACAGTCTCTGTTAATCAGCAGGTGAACAGATAAAGGAAATGTGATAGTTGTATATAGTGGAGTACTCTTCTGCCATAATGAAAGAGAAACTTGAACGCAACTTCAGAACTTCAGAACATAATATTAAGTGAAGTAAGTCCGACACATAAGCTTAAATACATGGTTTCTCTTATATGCTTTGTAGTTTTCAGTGGAGAAGGCTTGGACATATTTTATTATATTTATTATTAGGTATTTTATTTTTATAGAACAACTATGAATGGAAATTTTAAAATATCTATCCATCAAAGCTAGCACTACATATCAAATATATATGATAGTTGAACTGGAAGTAGGTAGGAATTAAAATAATTCCCCGAATGAGCTATTCATTGTTTCAAAGATACTTTAATATATATGCTAATATGTCTCGTTTATACTGCTAGTTTCTGTTAGTTCACTGAAGGGAAAATTTTGTGCTTTCATCCATCTGTTTATTTCTCCTTTGTAAGAGAGAGATTTTGTCTATCACATGTACCCTGAGGAACATTTTAGCTGCTCTCCTAGGACACCCAGGGCATTAACTGTTGTTGTCCATTATTTGTTGTGAATTTTACTTTCTCATCCCACTTTGGTTTCTGAAAATATAGCCAGAGTTTCAGAATGAGAAACGCCCATTTCTTTCCACATTTCCTCCTGCAAACGCTCACGATCTGCTCTCCTTAAAGCCACAGTTCTGCTGGTTTCCGTAGAAGCCATGCTGAGACAAGGAAAAATGCGGAGCACTTGTTGGGGCTGGGGTGACATCCACGCGGGGGGCGGGAGAACGCCAGGGGTGACGAGGAAACAGGCTCACCTCAGGGCGACGAGCTGCCAGGCCACCCGGCAGCAGATACAGGGAGGGCTGGAGGCTGGGCTGCTCTGCCAACCCTGTGTCAGCGACACCTTCATGGTTGCTGTGACTCCAGGTTCCAGCGGGATCTGCTGAGTGGATGGACCAAGTCTGATGGCACGGGCTGGCAGGGCTGATTCGTTCCCTGACATGATCAATCTAGGTGCTTGAAAACTGTGTTGTCCTTGATCCCTTGTGACCTCACTGGCACCCTCGAGGGCGTACGTTCTGGAGCCAGGGCAAGCCTGGCTGTCGCTAAGGGATTTTACCAACAAGAGCTTTGCCTTCGTCTAAGTGCTACGCTCAGCACTCCTCATCTAAGACCTCCGTAACACGGACCTTACAATATCCACCTTGCACTGTGACGGTCATGGAAAAGTGACGCATGAAACTGAGTCTTGACAGTACGAAGTGTTTGTCACCATGTGCAGAGTGCGGTATTTAAGTTCTCCAATTGAGCCAAGTCCAGGCACTAACGTTGGCTTTGAACTGGCAGGCACCTGTGTGGTGGGTGCTGGGTCTTCTGCTGTCACCTGAAGCCTTTCTCTTACACGGCGGCGCCCCAGTCCTTGGCTGTTGCTATCATAGATTTAGAATGAGAAACAGGTCAACGGAGGAGCTGGGTTTCTTTCTTTCTTTCTTCCTTTCTTTCTTTCTTTCTTTCTTTCTTTCTTTCTTTCTTTCTTTCTTCTTTCTTTCTTTCTTTTTTTTTTTGCACCTGGGATCGAACTCACAACCTTGTGCTTGCCAGGCAGGCGCTTGTGCAGCTGGGCTGAAGCCCCAGCCCCAGGCACCGTCATCTTAATGACGCGCCTTCCGATTCATAGAGCAGAAGCTCTGCTCTCTAATTCTCTCTGATCCTAATTCTGCTCTCTAATTTCTCTATGGCAGTGTGTTGTAGTTTTCGGTGGAGAAGTCTTGGACATGTTTTATTATATTTATTCTTAGCAAAAGACACGCGATGATTGGTCCTCCCTGTAATGCTCCCCTTTCTTTGCATCCCCAGATCGTCTCTCTCCCCACTTTCTGCAGCAGTTCTGCAAGGCCTCTCTCATGAGTGCTATGCCTCACAGCTGCCTTGATGGCTTGAACAGATGCGAAACATTTACCTTTCCCGGTCTTTCAGACCCCAGGGCCAAGGTGACATTCATGCCGTCCGGGATCGGGTGAGGACCATGGCTGAGCACAGGCCGTCCCTGTTTTCTGAGCCTTTCTGTCGGATGGTTCTCAGCCTTGGAATTCAGCGTATTTTTTTAAGTCAGACTTTGTAGTTAGAGAAGAGGACTGCCAGGGCTCCAGAGAGCGGCAGGAATGACGGGACAAGTGTGTCCAAAGCCAGGGGCTGTGTTCTGAGGGAGATTCACGGCAATGTGTCTTTTACTATGGTTTACTATGGTCAGTTTTTAAAAATTTAAACATTGGCCATATTTTTGGACCAACCCTTGTGCTTCAAACTTGTTGATTATTACTTTTAGCTTAGGTTTTTTTTTTTTTTGTTTTTTGTTTTTTTCACATTGGCTGGGTTTTTTCTTTTTGGCAGGGCTAGGGACGCAATTCGAAGCCGAGTACCTGAGTGTTAGGGTTAGGGTTACTGAACTACGTCCCTGGCCCTATTTTTCTTTTCTTTTACTGCGATAAGAACATTTACCGTGAGACTCAGTCACATCTGTGGCTTGGATCTAAAGCATCCCGCAGAGGTCGCCTGGGCCCAGAGGCGGGGCTTTCGGAAGGTGAATCCACCAGTGAGACCATAATGTCACGGCACTGTGGGAGGCCCTGGAAATCAGGTGATGGGGCCTACGCAGGTGGTGGGGCAGGACCTTGGGGACACTGTCTCGTCCCTGGCCCCGTCCTCTCTGGCTCTCTCCCCCTGCCACCATGAGGGGAGCTGCTACCCCCCACCATCCCCTCCCAGCCCCGCTGTGGACAGAAACCTTTGACACTGAGAGGGAAAAGAGTTGGGTGTTTTGTTTTTTGGTCTTTTTGAGACAGGGTCTCCTTATGCAGTTCAGGCTGGACTTGGGCACATTTTGGAGCTCAAGCTGGTCTTGAACTTGCAATGATCCTCCTGTCTCAGCCTCCCGAGTGCTGGGATTACAGGAGTGTGTCAGGCCTTGGAAAAGAATTTTAAAAAGTAAAAGAAGCAGCTTGGGATGTAGCTCAGTAGCACAGTGCCTGTCTGGCAAACTCGAGGTCCTGAGTTCGATCCCAGTACCCCCCCAAAAGAAAAAAAGTATTTAAACAAAAAGAATTTTAAAAAACTAAAAAAAAAGCAACAAAAAAATCCAAACACACAAGCAAACAAACAACTCTCCTGAAGCTGCTATAGTGCACGACTGAACTATCTGCACAGTTGCCTTCACGCTGCAGTCGGAGTCTGACCGCAGCCCCCAAGCCAGCTCACTGCAGGCCTCCGTCTGACCTGTGCGTGGGAGGACGTGGTGAAGTTTGCCCACCTCTGGGTTCCTCGGTCAAGGACCTCTCTCTGCTCCTTCACTTTGAGGCAAATCCTGCAGCGGTCCCCAAGTTCTCCTTTTGCAGCCTCTGACCTGGGGCCTCCCCAGTGCCCCCCTGACCCAGGCGCTACTTTCGGCCCCTCCACCTGCTGTCCTTTGCCAGTCCCCGTTCCGAGAGTTTCACAGTCCAGCCTGCAGGACGTGGTGTGGCTCCCGGGCTCCTCCCGGCCCTCTGTCGCCCCCAGCAGGGTGTGTGTGTGTGTGTGTGTGTGTGTATGGGTGCTCCCCTGCGTGCTCCCGCCCGTGGGCCTGGGTGAGGCACGGGGTGTGTCCCTCCATGCTCTCCACTGTATGAGGGAGGAACGAGACTAATTATTTCAGCGTGGTTCCAGCACCTTCTCTGCCCAGTCCCGCTACACCCAGAGGCAGCTCGCCGGTGCACCCTCCAGCCCCGCCCTACAGGTCCAGGTCCCTAATCCTACTCCTTTCCAGATTCCAGAGTTCCTGCCAGGGTGCACAGTGGCTCTCGTCTCCGGTTCAGTTTCTTTGAAGCCCTGGTTTGCAGACAGTGATCCTCTTCCCAGCGGGAGGTTACAGGGACTGTGAGCCATCCTGACCTCCAGGCCACTGCCGAAGACTCACTCATGCCCTCAGGGGGCCTGGGCCTCTCCCAAGACGGCAGGGTCAGTCCCTCAGACCTGGGGTGCCTCAGATGTTGAGATCCAGGGGTGATCTGGATTCCCCGTGCAAACAACCTCAGCGCTCCCTCTCTGCAGCATGGCCGAGCCCACTGCTCAGGCGCAGCACCGGAGCCACTGGTGAGGACCTCAGGCCACTTCTTCCTCAGTCACCATGTCAGGGGGTGGCCAAGGCAAGGGTGAATTCAAAAGAGGATGGCGCAGGCCTATAATCCCAGCACTCGGGAGGCTGAGGCAGGAGGATCATTACAACTTTGAGACCAACCTGGGCTACAAAATAAGCTCAAGGCCAGCTTACAAAATAAGCTGAACTGCATAGGGAGACCCTGTCTCAAAAAGACAAAAAAGAAAGAAAGAAACCCACAGGATTCCTTACTGTTTTTCATGAGTTTCTCGTCTGTGAATTCATTTATTTGCAGATGTTTAGCCAATTTCCAGAGCTACTATAAAGTTATTTCAGTCTGTTTCTTTGATACTTGCTTGGGGAGGCAAGGCCTTGCCACTTCCTGGTTTGTTAATTGCAATATCCGTTTTCTTTATTCACTCTTCCCACAGTATTTCCTTTTATTCACACTGATTTCTGATGCTCTTCCAGGTTCACTGACTCTTCCACCATCTAGGCTGCTAGTGAGTTAGAAGTTCCTCCAATGAATGGTTTTTCGGATTCTCCATCTTAATATGTTTCTCCTTTTGTTTATACCTATCTGCTGAAAAAAAACCATATCTACTTTTTTATAAAGAAATGATAAACTCTTTCATATGTGAATTTTTATTATGTTTTATCTTTATTTATTTATTTATTTATTTATTTTGTGGTACTGGGGACCAAACTCACAACCTCGCACTTGACAGGCAGGCACTTATGCCACTGAGTTAAAGCCCCAGGCCCTAAAAAATCACATCTATTTAGTCATTCCAAGTGAAACTTTGTTGATCTTGTGGAATATAGCTTTAACAGCTGCACTAAAGCTGTGTGACAATTCCAGCATCTTGGGTCATCCCAGGATGGACGTGTTATCTTTCTTTGCCTGAGAAATGTCAGATTTTCAAGACTTCTGTACATCATGTCACAAGTATGTTGTACTATCAGGTCCTGACCTAGATCCCCAATCTCCCAAACAAGTGTACAGTGAAGACTTAAATAAAATGAGACAAGTGGTATGATTGTAGGGCTCCAGGAGGGTCGAAACCCTTAGCTGAGTTCGAGACTCTGAGGGCTTGGACAAAGACTTTTCTGGACTGCCCATTTTTATTAGGTCCAAAACAAAGAGTGAGGAAAGTGTGGGGGGAGGAGGGATGAGCAGGACCTTGGGAGTCATTTCAAAGACTTCTCCAAGTAGTAAATTATGCCAATATAGGACAACCATCTTATCTCCAGGATAACATTGGTGGTAGGAGTGAGACTGCAGGAGTCAAACGCCTGCAGCTGCAGTCTCTATTTAGTTAATTAGTGCTGGAGCCAGCTGTCCGCAGCTGTGGCCTTATCTTGCCCTTTGAGGCATCTCTGGCCTCACAGGCCACTATAGGCCTCAGCCAGGACCAGTGATTCATAGAGGTTCACTTACTATGAATCAGCTCCCGTCGCCAGGCAAGGGGCTGAGGCCTAGGACAAACTCACAGATAAACACAGAAAGCCAGTTAGTTAATTTAAATCCTGCTCACCTTGTAGTGGTCTCCAACACTGGACAGAATCTAGACTGTTACTATCATCGGTAGGATGCTGGTGTTCCTGTATATCCCATTATGATCATCAGCGAATGTTGCTTTTGACAAGTCGCCAGCCTGGTGGAGTCAGCCGAGCTGTCTTGATTTTCTATGGGCGGGGTCAAAACCCAGGTTTGATCCTCAAAGTTTTGGCTCTGGTTTGTGTCTGTCCCATTCATGAACCAAAGACCCAGTTGGGTTCATTCGCACAATTAGGGCGAATTATTTTTTTTGCTGCTCTGCGATTATCTCCCAACACTCACCTTCAAGCTCTCAGAGATCTTTTTCTGGCCCGAAGGATTTGTTTCCGTCCACTTCTATTCAGCCGGCTCTGCTGTGGTCACCTCCAAACACTCCACCGCGGAGCTCGCCTCCAAGGCGAGAATCTCATGCTCAGGTTGCCTGCCCTGGGCTCTCGTCCTCTATGTGAACCGTTCGCATGCGGTGCCTCCGTGTAGTTTGGTGGGTTTTTTTCACAATGTATTGCTCAGCAGCTTCAAGTAGTTTTTCTTGTTTGGTCCGGGGGTTTGAGCGGTAGCTACTGGGAGGGACAGACAACCGCTGGCTCCTGCTGTCATCAAGACATTGGGACGCTTTGCCTGGTTTCTTAGAAATGGAGTGTTTTCAGTGTCTACACAAACTCCACCCTGCACACACCAATGGGGTAACAAGTGCCGTTTCAGCACACGAGCACATTACACGATGCCCGCACAGCGAGCTAAACAGACCGATCTCCTCTCTCCTGGCGGGGTTTCCACGTGTGGGTTTGCTTCAATTTCTCTGTCTTAGGATCCCAACTTGTAAAAGCAACAGTACCCACCTCGTTTGCAATTTCTGGCATCATTTTTTTTGTGGGATAAAATATAATTACGGTCATTGACACAGTAATAGCAAGCGTTCGGTATACACACATGGTTATTTCTACTCAAGTATTTCCTACGAGACTCAGTATTTTGGGATTAAGATTATTAGAATAATTAAGAACTAAAATGTGAAGAGTTTGATGATGCATTAGTTACCTGAAGCTGATTCCTGAAGGAAAGATCAGAAAGGAACAGCATTTTGCCAGGTGTGGTGGTTCATGAATGTAATCAAGCATTCCGGGAGGCTGAGGCAAGAGGATCACAAATTCAAGCCCGGCCTCAGCAGGAATGCAGCTCAATGTAGCCTGAGCACCACTGCTTTATATGCCAGGGAAGTCAAAGCTCAGCAATCTTAATAATTTGCCCCAGGTCCCACAATCAGTCAGTCTAGGTCAGTTCGCCCTGAGAACCCTCTGAGTTT
>PVJX010044070.1:0-13363 GCA_004027295.1 Dolichotis patagonum
AGTGAAAGTCTAGCTTAACAAAACAGTACAATGATACCAAACATGAATATTCAGTCTAGCAAAGAATCAGAGTCCATGAAAAGATTCCAAAGAGAAATCCAGGACAATAAAGGTTATGTTGAAAGTATAAGGAGCAGAAGCAACCAATGTGGAGACAGAGCAGTTTTCAGGGACCAACGATTCAGAGATATGTTAAAAACAAGAGACAATAAAAAAGACCTAACAGCTGCTAGATGATGCAAAGAAAAGGCTCATTTGGAATAAGTGAAAAATCAGAAGATAGCACAAATGGCATAAAAAAACTGTTCACATAAATAATAGAAGGAAACTTTCCAAATATAGGGAAAGAATTAAACATACAGATAAATGAGATACATAAAATCCCAAATATCTCTCCATAACATGTTATCATAGCCAAAATTCCAGAAGCCCAATTCAAGAACAGAATATTAAATTAGGAAAAAAACTATTAGAGAAAAGCAATGAATCACTTATAAAGGTAAACCCATTAGAATAATAACAGGCTTCTCAGCACAAACCTTAAAGGCCAGGAGAGCTTGGAGTGACATATTGTAAGCCATAAAAGAAGACCTCCCAACCCAGACTTATATAACCTTATATAACCTAGGAAAACTATCCTAGAAAACTATCTTTCAAAATTGATGGAGCTATAACCTCTGTCCATGACAGTGCACCTCAAGGAATTCATGACCACCAAACTAACACTACAAAATATTTTCAAGGGTGTCCTAGAAAATGACAAGGAAATCAGCAAGAACAAAAATTGTAGTACAACGAGTACACCAGGAAGAGTGTTATGCCTTGTACCTAGATGTCTCTCAAAATCTCGTGTGGTCCTAGGTGGGGCTTTTCAGAGGCGATTGGATCTAGGGTGTATGATGCTGGGATGAAGGATGCAATGCTAAGATTAAAAGTGTGAGTGCTACCTGCCCTAAGGGTGGGTAGCCTGGATAAAATATAATGGATAGAAAGATGATCATCCATTGTTGCCTGCTACCTTCTGCCTGCCATGGACTGTTTCTCCTCTGCTATTTCCTTCCACCATGCAACCCTGCCTTGAAGACAGTCAACTATGAACTGAAACTTCCACAAACTGTAAGCCAAATAAACCTTTCTTCCTCTAGCTTCAGATGTCAGGTATTTTGTCTCAGCAAAGAGAAAACTATCTAAGACACAGATGAGCAGTTAAGCAAAAGATAAAGGAAAGGAAATTTACCACAGGAAAATAGTGCAAAGTCAATAGCTTTCAGTAACAATTCTTAATGTCAGTGGTCTCAATTCTCTGATGCAAAGACAAAGATTAGCAGAATGAACTAAGAAACAAAGCCCAACAATATGCTGTATGAAAAGAACATTTAATTAAAAAAGAAATTCACAGATTAAAAATCAAAGGATGGAGAGTAGTACCCCATGCAATGGAAACAAAGTGAACTTCAAAACTGATCAGAAAAAAGAAAGAAAATCATTTAATATTGGTTAAGGAAACAATTTAACAGGAAAAGATCACACTTATGTACACCTAAACTCAGATGACCCAACTTCACACTTAATACTAAACACAAAAGATCAGATAAATACCAACACAATTATAGTGGGGGACCCCAGTATCCCACTGTCACAAACAGGTCAACTAGACAAGAAGAAAAATCAACAAAGAAATATCAGGACTGAACCAAACATTTGAAGCAATAGAGTTGAGAGATACCTACAGAGTGTTTCATCTAACAATAACATAATACACATTCTTCTCAGAAGTACATGGAACTTCCTCCAAAACAGACCACGTGCTGCCCATGAAGTATGCTAAAGTAAATGCACAAATTTAAAATTATCAAATCGTAGTGCAATAAAACTAGAAATCAATGGCAATAGAAATTATAAAAACATGAAAACTAAAAAATATCCTCTTGAATAGTTAATGGGTCACAGAAGTAATTCATGCCTAGAATCAACCAATAATAGTGGTACAACATACGAGAACATACAGGAAACAACGAATGCAGTCCTAAGAGAGAATTTTATAGCTGTGAGTGCCCACATCACAAAAACAGAACAAGCCCACATAAATAAACTAAGGATGTACCCCAAGGTCCTAGGGAAACAAGAGCAATCCAAATCCAAAGCTAATACAAGAAAAGAAATTGTAACAAAAATTAATGAAATTGAAACTAAAACAACACCAAAAAATCAATTAGTTAAAAATCTGGTTCTTTGAAAGAATAAAATAGACCAACCTTTATCTAATCCTGGTAAAATTCCAAGTCAATGGAATTAGAAATGAAAAAGGCAAAATTACATATGATGCCACTGAAATCCAAAAGATTATTAGCAACTGTTTTGAGAACCTGTACCCTAGTATATTGGAGAATTCAAAAAAAATGCATAGATTCATAAATAGATATGAATTATCAAAACTGAACCAAGAGCACATAAAAGCCCTGAACAACCTAATAACAGACAATGAAATTGAAGAGGTAATAATAATTTTTAAAACTACAAACTAAGAAAAGCCCAGGTCCTAATGAATTCATTGCTGGATTTTACAAGATTTTTAAGGAAGATGTAATACCAATAATGTAATACCCTCAAACTCTTTCATAAATTAGAAAGGGAAGCAGTACTCCCAAAATTATCCCTGCATGCTAACATTACTCTAATTCCAAAACCAGAAAATAGCCCAACCAAAAAAAGGAAAATATAGGTCAACCTCTTTACTGAACATAGACACAAAAATCCTCAGTAAGAGACTGGCAAACAGAATGCAACAAGTCATCGAAAAGATTATAAATCATGACCAAGTAGGATTTACCCCAGGGGTGCAGGGATGGTTCAACATATGCAAGTCTATCAGCATAAAATGTCTCATAAAACTAAATGCAAGGAGAAGAGTTACATAATCATCTCAAGTGACACAGAAAAAAACCTTTGACAAAATCCAATACCCATTTATTATAAAAATCCTGAAGAAAATAGGTATTGAAGGATTTTATCTCTAATTAAAGCCATTTATGACAATGTACAAACACACTAAATGCAGAAAAGTTGAAAGTTTTTCCTCTAAAACCAGGAACAAGACTAAGATTCCCCTATCACCACTCCTGTTCAGTACAATTCTTGAAACACTAGCCAGAGCAATCAACCAAGAGAAAGAAATAAAAGAGATATGTATAGGAAACAAAGTAGTCAAATGATCACTCACTGTAAAGAGCATGATTCTCTACATAGAAAGTCCAAAAATGTTCTATCAAAAACCTTCTAGAATTAATAGCCAACTTCAGTAGCATACCAGTATTCAAAGTCAGCATCAGGACTTGGAATATCAGGAGCATTCCAATAAAACAGAAATAACTGACAAACAAAAAATTAGCAAAGCAATACCATTCATGGTAACATCTAGAAAAATTAAATCCTTAAGAGTTAATCTACTGCAGAGGTCAAAATGAAAAGTCCTTAATGAAAACTATAGAACTCTGGATAAGGAAATTAAAGAGGAAAGCAGACTCCCAGCACTCAGGAGGCTGAGGCAGGAGGATCACTGTGAGTCCAAGGCT
Source organism: Dolichotis patagonum (assembly GCA_004027295.1). Lineage (NCBI taxonomy): Eukaryota > Metazoa > Chordata > Mammalia > Rodentia > Caviidae > Dolichotis > Dolichotis patagonum. The sequence goes on from PVJX010044070.1 coordinate 3,573, forward strand.
GGCCTGAAGTGTATAGTGAGACCCTGCCTCAAAAAGACAAAAGAAAATCAGGAAAGGGAAAAATATACACTATTCCTGGACAGACAGTTTCAATACTGTCAAAATGGCCATATTTCCCAAAGTAATATACAGATTTACTGCAATCCTGAACTAATGTCAATAGCATTCCTCATGGAAGTAGAGAAAACAATTCTAAAATTCACATGGAACTAGAAGAGATCCAGAATTGTAAAAGCATGCAGGGCAACAGCAGCAATGCAGGAGGCATCAGACTTCAATTATTCAGTTATTCAATTGAATAATTCAATTATTCGGTTATTCATTATTCAGACTTCAAGTTATACTACAAAGCTACAGTGATAAATACAGCATGGCAATGGCACAAAAACAAACATGAGGATGGATGGAACAAAACAGAGGATGCAGAAACAGCTCAGGCATAATCAGCTACTGATCTTTGATTATGATGCCAAAAACACACACTAGAGAAAGACAGTTTAACAAATGGTGCTAGGAAAACTAGTTAGCATGTGGAGAAGATTGACACCACCCACATTGCTCACCATGTACTAAACTAAAATAAAAAATGGGTCAATGATCTAACTATCCAGACAGAAACACTTACATACTGGGAGATAAAACAGGTAAAACTCTTAAAGTCAGAGGCATAGGGAAAAACATTCTGAACACAACTCCAACTGCATGAGAAATAATACCAAGGATCAACAAATGCGATCATATCAAATTAAAAAGCTTCTGCACAGCAAAGGAAACAACCAACAGAGTGAAGAGACACCTTGAGAATGGGAAGAAAATTGCCAGCTATTCCTCAGACAGGGGATGTCTTAGTTACTTTTCACTCGTCGCTGAGACAAAATACCTGATGGCCAAAGATGGGAAAGGAAAGGTTTATTTCTTACAGTTTTTGGAGGTTTCAGTCCATACTCAGTTGGCTCCAAGGCAGGGTGGCATGACGGGGCCGCAGTTCATGTCAGCTGCAAACAGCGAGCAGAAACCGGCAAGAGAGAGAGACACACCTCCTTCCTGCCATTACATCACATCCTGGCTCCACTCCCTAGGAGGGTGTAGCACTGACACCATCAATCAAAGCACTAGACAATGAACCAATCACAAACAAATGCACAATGCAAATACATGAGGCCTGGGGGCCACTGACATAAACCATGACAGGAGACTAACATCTAGAATATAAACAGAATACAAAAATATTAGATCCTCAAAGTAAAAGACCCAATGGAAAATGGGCAACTGAAATGAAGAAGAAATGCAGATGCCAAATACACACACAAAAAAGTTCAGTATCACTGGTCATTAGAGAAATACAAATTAAAATAGCACCGAGATTCTATCTCATTAGGAAACAATGACCATCATCAAGAAATCAAATAATAACAAATGCTGGTGAGATGGTGGGCAAGCGGGATTTGGCATTGTTGGTGGACAACACCAACTAGTATATCCCTATGGAAATACCCTTGAGAGATTCCTCACAAAGCTAAAAGTAAAAATTCCATTTGACCCAGATATTCCGCTTCTAGGTAACTGAATGACCTAAAGACATCATATGACAAGGTCCCATGTATAGCCATGTGTATAGTAGCACAACTCATAATAGCTAAATCCTGGGAGGACTTTGGTGTCCATCCACAGATGAATGCACAAAGAAAACATGGTGTTACACACAGTGGAACACTCCTGTGCCACAGAGAAATGTGTAAGGAAATGGACGCACCTACAGACAGTAATGTTAAGTGAAATAAATCAGACACAGAAGTTTAAATATCACATGATTTCTCTCCTAGGAGAAACCAAAACCCAAAATAAAAGGTAGCTCATAGCCAATAGTGAGAAGGGGGACCCAGGGACAGGGAAAAGGGAGAGGGAGAAGAAGAGGGTGAGATGAGAATGAAGATGTGTTCTATGCATGTACCAAGTCCCCTTGAGTAATGTGATCATCACGCGTGGCACACATGTGCTATTAAAAAGAAGAAAAGTTGAAGAGAAAGAAAGTGAAAACGAACAGTGAGAGACAACTTTTGCAAACCATGTATCTAATAAAATATTTATATCTAGAATATAAAAAGAATTTTATAGCTCAATAAGACAAAGACAAACTCAACTATAAAATAGGCAAGGGATCTGGGAAAACTCTGAGGGGGAAAAAACCTACATGGATGTTCAGGAAGCATGTGAGATGTTCAAGCTCCTTCGTCCACAGGATAATGTGAATCAGAGTCGCGCCAGTCTAATCTCTGGCTGTATCTTACGTCACCAGATCCTCACCTGAGCCTTACTCATTTCTACACAGCATTTTCTCCACTTGGCAGATGGGGAAACTGAGCCTTGGTGGACCAGCCTGGTCCGCTTGGGTCAGGATTGGCCATGTGTGGGGGCTCACGCCCATGGGGTAACACTCAAGCTATTCGTGTAACTGTCCCATAACTGACCTTCTGACGTCCATGTCTACGACAGTGCACGACATGCACCTGACAGAGCCATTACACATAAACCAGGCTCATGTGAAAAATTAAAATATCACCAAAATCCAAGCAAGAGCTTAAATAACACCAAAGGAGGCTCAGAGCAGCTGGTGACCGAGTGCCAAGACATGACTGATCCTCCTCTTAAAAATGTTCCAGTCACTTAAACATTTGCTGGAGATGCGGCACCACTGGGGAAATGACTTAAGTGAGTTATATGCGTCAGTTCATAACAGAAAAATATCCGAAGCGACTTGTTGACTGCTGTGCTCTCTGAAGAAAGCACTAAAGCCATACGGTGTGGTGGCACTGCGATTGTGGGTGTGCTGGAAACTGTCCTTGGAGAGACATCTTGTTGCCTTTTTTTGGAAAATGCTTCAGAAACATCCCAAAGTACCTCAGCGGTTTTCCTTAGAAAAGAAACAAACAAACAAACAAACAAACAAAAACAAAAAACAAGCCCACTGTCTTGGCTGTGCCTTTAACTGTCTTAAAATTTCTCTTTCTCTGCTATAAACACTGGCACCGGGTAAGAAGGGTCCCAGGATTCCCGCTTTGGTGCTTGGAAGCGTTGCTGAGCTGCCCTCTGTACCAGTTCCCATGGTGCCCCCGATGTGGTTCTGTGTGCAGCCACCCCCTCCACTGCCCACTGCCCACTGCCCACCCTGCAGGCCTCAGTGACCAGCGAGCCAGGCCCTTGGCCTCCGTATCACCCCACACTCCCACGCCCCTCCTGCTGTCCAGCAGAACTCGGCTTCTACGCTGAGCCCCCACAGCCCTTTCCCCAGAGGTGTGGCACCTTGGGCCTCTGTGTGCCTGTCTCCAGAGGGGCTGCAGGCACCTCAGGTCCCCTTCATGTCTCCTTGTCCCCTGCTCCAAGCCTGGTGCAATGTGTGTCATCAGGTCAACTCCCCACAGTCACATGAGCCAGCACCCGAAGAAACTGACACTCCATCTTGTGCCTACCACAGGGAAAGAGCACAGTCGCGGTGTGGCTGCCTTTGGGGTTGACTGGCCTGCTGGAGAAAACTGGCCTGCTGCTGCTCCTTTAGGTCCATGGCTGGAAAAGCTCTGACATGGAAAGGAAAGATGTGGCTGTGTCCGTCTGCCAGTGGGGTGGTCAGGGGCTGTCATCTTAGCTGCCTCCCAAACCACAGTGAGCCTGGCCTCTAGAGCCTCCATGTCCAGTGCTGCATTGCACTCTAAGCCCACATCCCCCTTCCTTAGGCCAGCAGGAGCTGGACTTCCTCCCCCTTGGACCAAAAGTTTCAACCACCACAGTGGGTACTCAGGAAATAGAATCCGCCACCTCTCACGCGGGAAGCAGGCTGCTCCTGTTTGGGACATTTCCAGATAAGCCCACACCCTGCAAGAGAACTTGTGGGCTGACTCTAGGGAGAAATGGGAGCACTTTGGTGGCATTGGAGTCCTCTGAGATGCCAGCACTCATTCCTCCCCAGTACCCACCGCCGTGCAACCATGGACCAGCCAGAGGGTGAGTGTAGTTAACTGTAACATGCTGTGCATTTCAGATTAGCACGGAGAGAGGGTCTTACATTTTTCACTACAAAACAATGCCAAATGCTTGAGGGACAGATTTGCTGATTGGCCTGATTTGATCATCACACAACACACACGTGCATCAAAGCATCACACGGCACCCCCTACGTATGTGTGATTCTTATGCATCAGTAATTTTTATTTTTTTAAGTCTCTCTTAGATGTATTTGGCTCCCACCCTGGCCAAGCCTTTCCCTCATCCTCCTCCTGTCCCCAGGGTAGGCCTGGTCCTCTTCTTCAAAGCAAAAGGCCCCTGGCTTCTCCTCCCACCTCCGTTCTGGGTGCACAGAGATCACAGTCTGAGGCTTCAGCTCTTGCTTGTTTGACTGAGGAAACCAGACTCTTCCTGCATGTCACAGATTTTTAAAATTTTATTTTATTTTATTTATTTTATCTTATCTTATTGAGACAGTCTTCCTATGTAGTTCATGTTGGCCTTGAACTCACTCTGTAGCCCGGGCTGGTCTCAAACTCATAGTGATCCTCCTGCTTCAGCCTCCCAAGTGCTGGGATAACAGGCCTGAACCACCGTGCCTGACATGTCCCAGATTTTTGTTATGGACAGAATAGCCCTGTGTATTTATGGGGTACAGCATGATGTTCTGATATGCTTCACACTTGAGTATTGATCGTTTCAGGACATGGCATCCATCATCTTCAGCACTTACCATTTCTCTGTTATGTGCACACTCAGACTCTTCTCTTCCAGCTGGATTGGATGATGGCATTTCAGAGATGATGGCCACTGCCTGTGGCCCTGGGACTGGTTGGGTCAGATCTGTGTGACCCAGATGAGGCCTAGGAAGCTTCCCCGACAGGCAGGGCACTGGGGAGCAGTGGAGGGTGGGCTGACTCTGCAGCCCGCAGGAGGGTGGAACATGCCTTTTGGTGCTGCCAGGTTTCCTGAGGGAAACGACCATCTCAGGGAAATGTTTGGGGAAATCACCTTTCCCCAGTGCCCTGTTCAGCTGGTCGCTGTGATCACTCCTGTGTGCCAGGAGCTGTGACCGGCATGTTTGCCCCAGCACTGGCCGGCCCGATGTGGAGGTTTGCCGTGATGGTCAACACACATCTCGACTGGCTGTGAGATCCGGGAACAGCACCCCAAATCCCTCTACAGGACAGGACAAGATGGGACACTTGCACTTGGGAAAATCTTTTGGCAGATGCGAGGATATAATTGAGGATACCAAGGGAAGAGCCCATTGGTCTCCAGGGAGCCCTGCCTCTGTAAAGGGCGGTGGCCATGGTTCTGTGCTTGTTTGCTTGTTGGTTCTCCTGCCTCCCCTTGTTCTTGCAGGGCACGTGCACCTTTTCTCTCAGGGAAACAGCGGGTGGTTTTCCAGATCCTCTGCCATAAAGCCTCTGTGTCTATTTCATCAGTCTTCCTTCCAGCAGCAGGTCCTGAGGAGGAGGAGGAGGCGGCCGCAGTATATTTTCATTTAGCACTTCAGCTGGAAGTCAAGGTGACAAGCCACATGCGGAGGTGGATAATTTGTAACATGGTACCATTCCAGCCTCCGCACTTTGAGAATTCTCTCTTATTAGGTTAGAAATATCCTTGGGTGTTCAAAGAGAAAATACCTCCCATTAATCCATCCCTCCTCCAGCAGTGCATGTGGAGAAACACTGAGCGAACCCTGGTGGGCTGCATGGACCAGTCTGGGGGGCTGGCCCTCTGCTGCCCAGTTTAGTTCTTCTCATAAGGAACTTCTAAGGAAGATCCAAGCCCAACAAATCTTAGGAAAGCTGCTTTACCTCTCTGACCTCCAATGTCTTCATTAGCAGCACAGAAGGAAGATGCATCGTGTACCATTGGGATCACACCTGAGATGGAAGGGCAATGGAGTAGATGGTGCAGAAGCCACAAAGCTGGTAGGCATGGGAGCTGGAGGAGGGACAGAACCTGGGAGTCTGGTTTTACAAGGAACAGGACTTAAATATTCTGAGTGAGATGGAGCACTGGTCTCCATGTCTCTTCTTAAAGGTGAGGTGTACATCGCTGGTTGGGAAATTCTGCTGCAACAAGCCTGATTCACTGCCGTAGAAATGGATTTATTTGAGATTCTGAGTCTGAAGAGGTGGCTGGGAAAACTGATTATGGACTGAAACCTCCACAGATTGTGAGCTAAATAAACCTTTCCTCCTTTAATTTTGAGTGTGATGCATTTTGTCTCAGCGATGAGATAAAAGCAACTAACACAAAAGGTTTTTTCATAGTTAAAAAACTAAGAGAGCTCACCACCTAGAGACTCCCACTGGAAAAATGGCTTAGTCAAAGGTAGGGGGCGCCATTCAGGTCACACAGGAAGTGTCAGAGCCAGTCAGGGGACTGATGGAGAGAGGGTAAGATGTCAGCAAGAACCTTCACTGTGGTTCCAATGAAACCTTGGGACGAGTTAATTTGAATAATTCCAGTAGGCTTTGAAGGGCATGGGGATTATCCTAGTCATCTAGTGCCCAGCCTCAGGGGTCAGGAAACGTGACTGGGGGTGTGGGCTTTGGGTTAGGTGGTCAGTGTGGGTACAGGGCTGTGTGTACAGTGTCTCTACAAATAGGCCAGCCTTTGGGGACAGTCCCTGTCTTGATTTATTTTCCCTCATTGCTAAACAAAATACACAATACCCAAAATTAAAGAAGGAAAAAGTTTATTTAGCTCACAGTTTGTGGAGGTTTCAGACCATACTCACCTGGCTCCAAGGCAGGGTGGTATGGCCCTGGGGCAACACTTGTAGACAACAGAAGACAGCAAAAGAAAGAAGAGCAAAAGGGGGAGCAAGCCTCCTTTCTTCCCTTATATTATAAAAAAGCTACCCCCACCCAGGGTGGGGTGTAACTCATGCCATCGCAGTGCCTTTTGCACAGGATGAGGATGTTTACAAAGAGATGACCCTGGTCCTCTTTTGAGTCACTTAGTTAAGCTTCACAACTTCTCAAGTTGACACAACGAACGCATCAACCCTAACAGGACCTCTAGGGCCATCAAGACCCAGAAGTTACAGCATCAGAAACATAGGAAATGAAAGGTTCCATTTCAGTCCAAAGCAACATGAACTGAGAGGGAGGCTGTGGGTTTCAAAATATGATGCTATACACAGGAATGAATAAAACAGGTCATTTAATTTATAATAAAAATACAAATATGGTCAATATATAATAATTTCTGTGTTTAATAATGTTCTTAGATAAGACTACAATGTAGGTTATTAAGTGGATAGTTTAAATTTGCAGTTACTTTTTTAAGAAGGAAGTTAGGAATATTAAATAACTTGAGGGTGTTTAAAATAAAACCATACCCTCAAGAATGCATGCTAAAAAGGATATTAATATTTATTGCTTCTAAGCCAGAAGAGGATAAATTGGGTTACAAGAAAATTCAAAACTTTTATTCAACAAAAGATAAGATAAATAAAATGGAAAGATAAGCTAGTTTGGAAAAGGATGCTTGTAATACATATAACTGTCAAGAATCCAATTCCGGAATTTATAAACAAATCCTAGAACTCAGGGTGAAAAATAATGAGTTTCAACCATACTTGTTATGCTTTATTGTCTTAAAATATATAAGGTGAATAAGGCAAGACAAGATTTGATCAAAATTTGTATTTGATGGATGATACCGGTGTGTTCTCATAGCCTCTTCACCTCTGCGTCGTTCAAGGGTTTTATAATTTTGTCAAGAGTTACAGAGAACTGTAAATATTACAACAGAATCAAATACAGTCCCATTCAATTCCCAAGTCTTTTCCAGCCACCACACTGGAAAGCAAACCCTCCTCGTCCCCTCCCTGTGGTGGGCTGGGCTGTGACCAGCAGGCAGCAATGGCAGAAGAGGGCACCCAAGGGATGAGATCTGTGCTTCCCTGCTGTAGGGAGCCCCCTTCTTTCTAGGGTGGCAGGTGTGACCTCCATCTGGCCTCGTTCTGGGCATGAAGTCCCTTTGGGGAGTGTTCCCTGGAGCCCCCCCCCCCATGGCATCAAGCAACAGAGTCACAGGGGGTGGAAGAAACTCATTTATGCAGTGGAATTTTCACTGATTCTCAGGGCTTCCTTCTCACTCCTACTGTTTGACTAAAGATGTCAGCATGAGGAGACCAAGTCCAGCGCGTACAGAAGGGAAACATGGAGACTGGAGTTGCATTCAAGCCTTGAATGCTTCAGACTCCACAGAGTGGGTGTTTTTCGGAGAATTTAAATATCAGAGCCACAAAACTTATGGAAGTTACTCTTTAGGAATGTCTGAGGCAGGGAGTGACTTGGGAGTCTCATTTTAAAGCCAAAAATCATGTTCATAAATCAGCATGCAAGGGGTTTTATATAATGGATAGCTTGTTTATTTTTTAAATTTAAAATATTTATTTTTGGTTTTTTGAGACAGGATCAGGGTACATAGTTCAAGCTGGCTTTGAACTCACTGTGTAGCCCCCAGTGGCCTCAAACTCAAGGCAGACCACCTGCCTCAGCCTCCCAAGTGCTGGAATTACAGGCATGTGCCACCACACCCAGTTTGCTTTTTTATATATTATAGAATATTTCCAAAGGTAAAATATTCATTCAAATGGTACTAAAAATTCAGAAATCTGAACAGGTGAAAACTTGACTTAACACATTTATGGTGGGAAGCTGTGATTCATGTGTCTTGCTGCCAGGTGGCTCTGAACCCATCAGCCAGACAGTCATGCCTGTTCCACCAGTGGTTCAAGCTGGGGGGAACATGTTAATCAGGCAGGCACACGGGGGAAAAATAAATAAATTGCAGCATACCAGCACAGCTCTGGATGTTCTTGGGGGCAGGATGGTGAGAGAGTGGGAAAATAAAGGAAAGAGATCCACACCCCTAGGACAGGGCATCTCAATAAAGAGAGCCAAGAATCTGCAGAGGGGTGGGGTTTGCCCCAGGTGAGTTCTGGTGACCTGGGGAAAGTTGGAAACCTATGTTTCAGCTTTTGAGTTTCTGGGGAGCTACTGGGATGCTGGACTGGGTCCAGCAGATTGCAGGGCCTCAGTCAACCACTCTCAGTGGCCTTGTTTCAGTCCAGGAGGCAGGAATCTTGCACGAGGACTCTGGGCTCAATTGGGCTGGCCTGGGGACAGCTTGAGACCAGTGCTGTCAGGGATTGAGTTCATATTCACACCTCTAAGATGGGAGTGTGCCCCAGGGGTTTCTCTGGCCCCGGTTCTCCACACCCTGCTTCCTACTCTCAATTCAGGGAGCCAAGTACCTGCAAAGGAGCTTAGACTGCTCCAGTAGCTGAGGGTGCAGGAGGAGATTTGCAACACACCCAGAGATACAACAGCAGAAAGATAACATGTCAACAATAAACCAATATATAACAGTTATAACCATTAATGCAAATGGCCTCAACTCACCAATCAAAAGAAACAGACTGGCAGAATGGATCAAGAAACAACATCCAACCATATGCTGTCTACAAGAAACCCATCTTACCCAAAAGGAAACCCATAGACTGAAAGTCAAAGGATGGAAAACAATACTTCACACAACAGGAAACCAAAAAAAAGCGGGAGTAGCAATCCTGTTTGCAGACAATGTGAATTTCAAACCAAGAATGATCCAAAGAGATAAAGAAGGTCACTACATACTAGTTAGGGGAAAACTTCAAGAGAAAGAGATAACAATCTTAAATATATATGCACCAAATTCCAGAGCACCCAGCTATATAAAGCAAATACTAACAGAAATGAAAAATCAAATAAGCAATAATACAA
>PVJX010044071.1:0-13355 GCA_004027295.1 Dolichotis patagonum
CTGTCTTTAAGATTCGTTAATTTTAGTTACTTAAGGTTCAATTTCAGTAGCATCTGTGGCTGGTGGCTGCTGTGCGAAGCTTTCCTGACACAGATGCCATTGTCGGTCTTGTCTCCTGGATGCTCCTTAAAGCAGCAGGTGGGAGCCACCATGGGAGCTTTGGACTTGATCAGCAGCATTCGCTGGCTGAGCCCCTCCTGGGTGCACACGGCTCAGATGGTGTGAGTGTGGCCAGAGTCCCTGGCTGCAAGGAGCTCTGCTCCAGTATTTTTAAACTGAGACCAGTTAGCAGTTAGATGTCTGCCAGCGTCCAGGGCTGAGGCCTTGGTCTTCTTTGATCCTTGTCACCTCAGGGAGTAAACCTGAGGGAGTCTGGGCTCACACACTTACCTCCCAGAGTGTCTTCCCTTCCTTATGCTGATTGACCTCGCTCTTCTGTGCCTCATCTACTTCTGCTGTCCCCCTCCTCTCCTTTACCTGTGTATCTTTTACAATAAAATTTTATTTTACTTTACTTTTAATTGTGGCTAAAATCACCTAGCACTAAATTTACCATCCTAAACATTTTTGTATACAGTTTTAGCCACAAGTTTATTCAACACATCCTCAGGACTTTTTCATCTTGCAGAACTGAAACTTGATGTGTAAATGCTGACTTCTCTTCTCTTAGCCTGCCTTCACACACTGTTCTACTTTCTGATTTCACTGTCATGTCCTCAAGAGTCAGCCATGTGGTAACATGTGGCAGTTCCCTTCCCTTCTCACATCTGCATTCACTTTCGTTTATGTGTGTACTGCATTTCTGTGTTCAGCCCTCAGGGGACACTGGGCATTCTTCTGTCTTCCTTCCATTCTCTCCTACTTTCTCAAAAATGAAACATGAAATTGAGATATCTAATCACTTAACGAATTAGATAAGGAACTTATTTTTTATTTTAAGGGCAGCAAGAGTTGAGTGTATCTTTTCTCCATTATTGCCTCCAAGTATACCAAATATGTCTACCTTGAATGGTTTTTATTCTACTGAAACTTTGTACTGATTTTTAAATTGTCTGGGTCGTTGACTTTCCATAGAAATAAGAGATGTCTCAGGTCTTCCCAGAGCAGTGGTGGCAAACTTATGGCACATGGGCCCCAGCAGGGACACGGAACCCTCTGTGGTGGCACACGCATCAAGTTGACAAATTAATCTGCATATGTACGACAAAGATGACAGTAATTGTGCAAAAGCACATCAAATTCAAACTTTTACCTTTCAATTAAAAGCTCTTTGAGTCATTGAAAGCTCTGTTACCGTTTTCCTTCTAAGATCAAAGATGTTAATGTATGAGTTGTTTTCTCTGAACTAAAACCTCAGTATGCAGGTTTAGTTGTAGTGTTGGCACTTCGTGATAAATAAGTGGATTTGGGACTGCAGTTTGGTCACGGTCTCTAAAGGGTGCCCCATCGCATGGTTAGATTGCCCTGTTTGGATGAAGTTGGGTAAACATTGCACTTTGCTGCTAGAACCAGAATCCCTTGCTTCCTCTAGGCAGTTTAAACAAGTTAACCTTTCTGTCCGACACATGGAAGCCATGGAAGGCCCAGCTTCCCCTGGTCTTCAGGCCTAGCCTTAGGGCATCAGCCAGAACTTGGTCTGCTCTGCTTATGGCTTAGGCAGGAGGGAAGAAAGTTTATAGGGCACAGGAGTGTATTCCTGCTTCACGGGCATGTGTGAAGCCACATAGTCACTCTGTTTCCTGCCCATCTGCTAGATAGGTTACAAAGCACTGTCACTTTTCCTTTGGAGCACATTGCTACCCTGACTAAAATGGGAATTTTGATAGGACGGTGAGAAAAGATGGGTATAGGGCAGATTACCTGAAGCTCTGTTTGTACCTGGTGGTCTTCCGCATCTGCCCTTTTGGTTAAAGGGATGGTGAAAGGAGTTTGGGCACCGATTAGATGGTCTGCCCTTCATACCAGAGGTGTCTGCCTGCTCTTTGTGCATACACAGCATATCCACTGGCTTTGAGGGGGTGGGTTCTAAATTCATCCAAGACCAGAGGAACATGGTGGGTTGTGTGTGTCTGGGGTTGGTTTCTCTGTATGTCTGATCACAGAGAAGTGTGGGATGCAGGTAACTGCTTGCCTGGACTCTCTGGACTGGTCTGCTTTAAATGCTTCTATTTAAATGAGCTTTAAAATGAGGGGGAAAGAAAAGGTTCACCTCCACTTAGAAGTCTCTTGCAGATGGTAGTCACACTTTAATTTAATAAAGACATTCAGCGGTGACAATGCCTTGACTTAAAAGTATTTCTTAATCTTGAGAGATGCAGTTTCCCAGATCTTGTATTAGTCTGTGTTTTGCTACTAAAATAGAATAGTTGAGCCTGATACTGATGTACCATTTTTCAGGTAGCCCCATTGGTGAGGCGTGGTTAGGGCCTGCTGGCAGATGGTGTCATGGAGGTGAGCCAACAGTAACATTGAGAGGGTTCACATTCATCAGCTAGAGAACCAGCGGTTCAGGGTTTAGACCTCATATGAACTCACTGTCACCCAAGCTCACAGGAGGGGCTGTGGGATATGTATTCACAGTGCCTGAAGAAGCTTTCACTGATGCCTGCTTAGTGTCACCACCCTCCCTCGTGTCAGTGGAATGTGAACCCTTAGAGGGGCGATTGCTCGCAGTTGGATGCAGCAAGTTAGTCCGTCTTCTTCCCTCTTCACAGTCTGCCTGTGGAGGGCAGAGTCTGCAGGCTGCAGGGAGCAGTCTGAGGACCCTACCTCTGAGGGGGCATGGGAAGCCCAGGAAGATCAGTCAAGGCTTTCTGAGTTTCTGTCATTGCCTTTGGGGACATTTGGCTGTAAAGATTCCTCAAGCCAGCAGGGCAGGCCCAGAAAAGTCAAGATCAGATCCATCAGGAGAGAGGATTGAGCTGTGTGATGCATGCATGGTTTCAGGGATCATTCCAGGCAGCAGTGTGCGGGCTAAGAATGAAAAAAAACAGACTAGGGTGTAGACCCGGTTTGGGCCCTTTTTCTAGGACGATGGTTTCTTCTTTTCCTTGGTCAGGGCTATGGATGCAGTGGTCTCAGTGGGCAATGCAGACATCCAGTGGTCCCGCGATCCCAAACTTGGGAAGGTGACCAAAGGAGAGCTCAGTCTATGACAGGTAAGGAACTTGGGATAGCCCCAAACTGTACCTTAATCCAGTGCCTTTTGTGAGTTTTTGGTAAAGAAAGAAAATTAAGCAGTTTCCTAAATACACAATAAGCAAGATAGAAAGAGGAGCAATTAGGCAGAAGAAAGCAGGGAGCAGTGTATTCCTGCTGCTTAAACTACAGTAAACTCAGGTGGCATCTTGCTTAAATGGGCTATCCCCTTGTTCGTCATAGCAGTAGCTGTGTTCCTCATGTTTCTGGTAAGTGAGGATGGCCAAAGTCATGTTGCTATAATCAATAACTCTAATGGCTAATGCGAGTTAGCCAGAGGAACTAGTTTACATTTCCTAACTCTAGGAACAAAACTCATGGAGCCACTGTTGTCCAAAAAATTGAAGTCATTGGCAAACAAGGAGAATGTGGCAGATTGAGGACTGGCTCTCAAAGCTCTTGTGTGGGACTAACACGAGCACCTGTGCTTACTTCTCCTTGTCAAATAGAAGCCTACCATGTGTCAAAAGGAGAGGACTGGAATACTTGATGAGTCACATGCCTCGGCTATTTAAATAGAGTTCTGTTTCTACAGGAAAAGGGTCAGGAGCTGGGTCACTTGCCAGTCTTCTATGTCTGCATTACTCACAGCTGGAAGAAGCTGAGATTGCACTTATGACCTGGTAGCACGTTGTTTTGCCTAATCTCAGGCATGGTGTCCAGAAGGAAGTAAATACATCTTTCCCAGTCTAGCTCACAGAATAATAGCATGTCAGCTACCTAGGTCTGAAAGACAGATTGAAGCATCAGTTTGCTGCTATTGCAAAATAAAGATGCTTTGCTACCCATTAAGTTTAAAGAATGATTTAAAACCAATTTTTGCCCAGACACAATGACTTGCTGTGCTTTTTAAATGAAATTTAAACCAAAAGCTGACATTGTAAATATTGTATTTCATGACAAAAGATGTGCAGGCTAGAATGTGGGAGGAAGGCAGCGGTCTGCCAGGGGTTTGTGGTGAGTGAGTTTCGGGATGAATACTGGGCTGTCTGTGAAGTTGTTGTGCTCTTTGTTGTATTGAGGTTCTTGTACATGAAAGAGACCTTTTATTCCACATTAACTGCACCTTGGGGCATTTTTTCAAATTCCTAAATTCTTAAATATATGTGTTTGTGAAAATGTCAATCATTCACACAAAATTTTTAGATCCCTTTTTTATGTAAAGAACTGAGTTGTAATTGGGGATATAAAAGTAATTAGGATTTTAAGGTCACTTGAATTGGAATTTTGAATTTAAGGGGTTTGTGCTTCAACTCGAAAAATACATATGAACATATGTATGAATCTTTTTCTTTGGCCTGCTATGTAAAGTATACTGTCACTTTTTCTTTTTTCCTGCTTCTTTCATTCTTCTTCCATCCCTCACTACTATAACCATGTTTATTACTGCTACTCACTATGAGTAGTTACATGGGAACACTCATTTTTAAGCATTTTCCATGCACTGTCTCATTTCATTCTTGTAAGAACATTGTAAGGCAGACATTCTTCTCATTTTGCTGATGATAAAACTGAGACCCAAAGAAGTGAAAAGTCTTGCCAGAGGTTGCACAGCATTTCAGGCTAAAACTTGACTTTGAACTGTATCTGTCTCTGGACCCTTGAGGGGGGTCTTGGAACTGCATCCCAGCCACCTTCCCTAAGGTCACTTAGAACCTCCCTCCCCGGGAGGAGCAAGGGGCTACCCTGTGTGCTGAGTGGGCAACAGAGGACTCGTTAGGTGTCTTGACTCTGCCACGTCTCCTGACTTGTCCAGGGAATAATGATGATGCCACAAGATCCTAAAGACTATCAAAGGTGGTGTTTAAAATTGTGAGTAGGGAAGGGAAGGCCTCGGGGGCTGCATGGGGGTGAGGACAGGAGGGGACTATAAGACACCTTCATCCTTGCAGAAAGACAAAGAAACTGGGTGTAAGTGGGTAAGCTGAGGCTGCACTTCCTCCCGAGTGCTCCTGTGCACACACTCCTGGACGACTTGTGAAAACACAGGTTCTGCATCAGCAGGTCTTCACCAAACAGCAAGCCCACTGAAGATAACCAATGTGACGAAGGGCTAGCATAGGTCCCCCATGACCTCAGGAGAAGAAAATCTTGGGAATGAGCCCTGACAAAGGTATCTGTGTCTGCAGAATACAGAGAATGACTAGTGATAAATGGAGCCTGATGGGGTTAAAGGTACAAAAGTGTCTCAGACCCGGTGGGATTGCACAAAAGAGTTGGGATATGATAATAGTGGCTATGTTTTAATTTAAAGAGAATATTAACTTCTAAAAAAGGGTAAGAATGGACAGTGAAATATTTCCAAAAATGTCCACATAGATCTTGGAAGTCTGTGGTTCAGATACTCTTTGGTGAAGTTTCAAAGACAGCTCAACCTAATATTTCAAGGAAACATGATCTAGAGCTCAGCTGCAATATGTTTGGCTCCACTTTGGTGTTTCACAAAACAATTGGTCACAGAGTAGAGGCTTGGTTGTTGTAAGGAACTTCAAAGACTATGTATTTTTCTGATGACAAAAGGGCTACTACATGTACCATTGGCACTACTAATGGTATCCTTGTCTTCCAAAGCAGTGAACCTAGGGGCCTCGTCATAGCTGGCTGGTCTTCTTTCCTCAATCAGAACACACCACTGAAGTGGTGACACATAGGCATGCCATCATGACACGAAATGTATTTCAGCAGGATGTTAACTGCATCCCTGCTGGGATATATCCTTTTGGCCAGTGTGCAAAGAGCACAAGCTGCTTCCTGTGTATTTGGATTTCAGCTTAGGTAGGGAAATAACAAGAAAACTGATGAACAAAGGGTTATCTCAAGAGGAGCACCACTGGAATTCATGTCAGTATAGCTGGATTGCTTGTTAAATGTAAAGTTCCTTCCAAAACAAATTATTATGACATTAACATGTACTCTTTATTGGCAAAGCAAGTGAGGGCAGAGTCATGGATGTGACTGATTCCAGAAATGATTGGTCTGTCCTCCCATGGCACTGGGTGCCAAGACAATCTGTAGCTGAATATGTTCTCAAATTAGCTGTGTACTAAGCCATCTGCTGTCTCCTCCAGAACCCTTGATGGGGACTGGAAAAGGAAATCCTGCCAAAATAAAAATACCCCCCTACTACATGGATAAGTTAGGGAAAAATACGAGGCCAAGTTTGTGGTGGATGAGCATAAGGATAGCAGAGAAGGATGGGTATGAGGAGGTGACGATCTTCTCCATGTCTCTGTCTGACCTTCCTCCTGTGTTTCTTTCTGTTAGAAAAAGATAAGCTGTGGATCAGGAGACTCTAGTCCACATCAGAGATGCTGAGTTAGAACTGGGAATAATGAGGGAGTTAGACTTCATTGTGGGGAAGTATTTTGGAACCTCTTCTTTTGAATACAGTTGGGAGCCTCATGGTTTTTACTGGTTTGTTGGACATGGAGTAAGTTCTTGTCAGATTTCAGCACTTCTTGGTGCAGCCTTGCAGGGACTGTTCTCTCCAGGCTACCCCAGGGCTTCTCAGGTGGCCTGTGAGCCCAACCCCACTTGGTCCTCCTCCCATGGGTGCCCACACAAACGTGGCTCAAAAGTTCTGAATGGCAGTCTGGAAGTCTAGAAGTGATTGGATAGTGTGTGATGCTATACCATGTTCAAGAGCTCCTATTCGTATTCACTTCCTTTTAATACTCGTAGTATGGTGGTACCTCACTATAATTCCAGTTTCTCAGGAGACTGATACAGGACAATCACAAGTATGAGGCTAGCCTGGATACCTTAGCTAAGCCCTTGTCTCAAAATGAAAAGGACTGAGGGTGTAGCTCAGTAGCAAAGTGCTTACTGGTACTGAAAACAAAACAGAACTCTTACAGGTATCCCAGGGGGAGTGGTTGGTGTTCTTCCGCAGTAGTAATACTGAGAAATTGAAAGCTCTGAGATGATAGTGGCCATCGAAGGTCTCACAACCAGTGGGGAGACCAAACTGTGCTTACAAACTTCCTCTCCAGGTCTGCCTTGGAGGGTGAGTTGCAGAGGAGAGGACAGTGAAGAGTGAAGGTGATGGGATGGCAGCAGGGCTGTCTGCAGGGCTCCTGCTTCCTGGGAGGATCTGGGCCAGTGCTGGGTATTTGGCTAAGCTTCTGGGCAAAACCAGAAATTCTAGCTTCCAAATATTGACAGTTGATTTAGTTATTTCCAAAACACTGTAGCTTAGTGCTATGGCTCAAACAAGCAGCACTGCCAGTGACACTCAAGTTGGGATCAGTGGATAAAGGTAATACCCCCAGTTAACTTCCTTTGAGGGTACTTACTTTTTAGAAGATGTCATTAAGTGATTTAGTTTTTCATTAATGCAGTCCCTGAGGGAGATGATTTTTTTTTAATACAGGATCCCTTCCGGTGCCTGCTCTGAGTCACTTCAGCCTAAGGAATGTTGGCTGCAGAGTGGGACAGTGGGGTGCAGGTTAGCCATGCTCTCTGTCCCCCAGGATACAGAAGGGGAAGGCTGTCCACATGCAGTAGTCATTAACACATCACTTTGTAATAACCCCTGAAAGGTGGTTTTGCAGTTATGGGAAAACATGTCCACTTCTAGACTGCACTTGTTAATCATTTCCTACCAGCATGTGAGATTAGTTTTAGTCCAGGGATGTTTGGGGCTAATACAATGAACAAGCTTCATACTGAGAGAGGAGTTTTAAAGGGAGAGAGAACAGGCTGCTGAAAGGAATAGCCAGTCTACAAGAGTGATTAGAAACATTTTGTGGGATGATTTATCTTGATGAAAGAAATTCATTTATTAGGTCATTTCTGGCTTGGCATAGGCAACCCATTTGCGCTAACCTCAGTGATCCTCAGTCTTGAATGTTTGGAGAATTTTCTATGAATGTTAAAAATAACTGCTGGTTGGACCAAGCTTTAGAGATGAGACTTTACTGCCTGGGATCTGGGGAAGATGATGTAGATTTATAACAGCTCCAACAGTGCCTTTGTGGTTTAGTCACAAAGTTCTGGGTGTGTGGATTGGAGACTCCACTGTGCTTTAGAAGGACCTGGAGAGGTGCTTAATGTGCAGAATGGTGAGCCCTGGAACTTCTATTCTTGGAGTTCCACTTCCAGTCAGATCTAGTTGATCTTGGCTGTGTGCCTCCCTGCAGTGCACACATACATAGACACACACACACACACACACACACACACACACACACACACACACACACGTCTGTTATTTGCAATCAATAAATATAAATACTTTAGTGTACCACTTCTGATAAGCACTTGAGGGGGAAATAGATCTGTGGAAACTGATGTCTCTTAAGGCCCAAAGAGTTCAGTGATTACCTTAACTCCTCACAGCTGGAGCGCTTGTGAACCAGCTGTGTTTTGCAGAGAGTGGATGCAGAGCTGGATCCTGGATCCATCTCATTGTATTCCTTGGGTTTCTGTTTAAATCTAGACTTGCCCTAGCAGAGGTTTTTCCAGAACACTGATCTTACATCTTTGCTTCCTGCCTAAAGCAGTGGTTTGTAGGCATGCTGCCAAACAGCTGTAAATGCAAGGCAGAGAATTTCTCCTTGCTGTGTTTTTAATTTAAAGACTCCAAAGGACAACTTTCACAAATATGATAAATAAAGTTTTGGATATTGTCTTTTGGTTAAAGGCATCACCGTAAAATGCTCCTTCTGGATTCCTGAATGCAATGTAATATTTATGATTCTGAAAATAGAATAATATTTGTGCTTCTGGCTATCAGGGAGTCAGAGAACTTTATGAAGCCAAAGTGTTTTCCCCACATCTCATTCTTACAACTTTTATTTTCGAGTTTGTGTTGCACTTTTAGTGTTATTGTTTGTATAACCAAGTCACTTGCTAATATTTTGTTTGTCACTTTGTGATAAGAGAATTTTTGTTGGTTGCAGTCCCAGAGAGAAGGCACAAACACTACCGATCAAATATCACTACAGCCTTTACAGACTCTTGACCTGATTTTCCCTCTGATGTCACACAAGACACATTTCATTTTTCTGTTTAACTTCTGTCTAATTCAGACTTTGTTTCTGACACTAACTTTGTCTAATTATTAATAGGGAGCAATACTGCCAGGTGCCAGGTTAGCAAAGGGAAAGAAGTTATGTTTGGGAACTTACTTTATTGTGTCTGATCAGTATGTTCTTTACCTCTGAGATTGTTAGCCCCTGGTGGGGCCAGGCCCTTTGTCATTCTTCTCTTTTATTTTGCTGTGACAGTTAGTCAGGTGTACCTGGTGTAAATAATACAGGTTTTCCTCTGCAGAGCTACAGTTATGTGACCCTACAGGCAAAGGCTTTCTCCTTGGAGAGTGACAAGTCTGCTTTACAGTAACGTCACTTTCCCATGGGATTCCTGATCCAAGGAGTTGTGGAGTCATTGTTTTATGGTAATGCTTTAGTAGATTGATTCCAAAAACATAATTGCCTGTTTACGCGCTCATTCTCCAGCTTCCAGGGGCAAGAAAAAGGGGAGAGAAACCATTCAAGAAACAGAATTTGGAGTAAACTTTTCAGTGATTTTTTTTTTATCCAAAGTGCCATATGCTGAATTTGTTTCTTGTGCTTACATGTGAAACTGACCCCTAAATGTGCCAATAAGAGGGGAATAAATAAGTAAAGGCTCCCAGGACTTAGGCTGACACAGAAGTCACTTGGTTTCAGTGAACTGGACTGGAACATGAGCTTTTGTTTGCTGTTGAAAGTTTAGCCCTTGAATTTCGGGTTAGACAGTTTGGTTCATTAAGGAAGATGTGGATACCTCATGCCAGTGCCTGTTTTCTTTAGGCCTTGAGAATAAGAGGCATTGTGCATTTGGCACACACGCGGACAAAGCGAACAGTGCCTTAATTGTACAATGGGAACAAAAACCATTACCTGGTGATGAGATGAGGGACCTCAGAGTTCTGCTCACAGCTCAGTCTCTGCAAAATCAGTGGCTAGGAACCCCTGAGCCAGCATCTAAACTGTCGCTGGTGTTTGCTTGTGAAATTGTCATCGATGGGGTGTTTTCTCCTAGAGTTCAAACAAAGGGATGCAGCTCTGTGGGGGCCTTGTACACACATGCGTGCGTGCGTGCGTGTACTTATATACACACACACACACACACACACACCCTGGCAGTTACACAGAGGGAGGAGACTGAATTGGGAACAGAATCTGGTTCTCCCATCCAAGCTGTCTCTCTGTGAAGCTTTAGTGACACAAATTGATGGCCATATCACATGGCCACCTATCTGCCTGCCAGCAGTTCAAGTCTGGTGAAAGTCACAGAAAAAGCGTTGACACACACTATTTGTGTGCTTATCTTCAGGCATTGTGTGTGCCAGTATGGGAACTGGAGGCCTCTGGGCTTGTGGTGGGCTTGTGGTGCATCCCCAGGGACAGAAGACCTTAAGTCTTCCGTCACGTGAGTGTGGTACCACTGTTTCTTCTCAAAAGGTGACATAGTGGGTGAGAAGCTGATCTCTTGAGAGTGGCCAATGGTGTGTTTGGTGGTAGATTGGTGGATGACCCGCATGAGGCCTACAGATTCCTCCAGAGCACTCAGCCTTGGGGTATCAGTCAAGACCAAAACCTCCTGTGTTCTTGTTCAGTGGGGAGAATGTTGACCCAGGGGTTGAGAGTAAGTAAACCAC
Source organism: Dolichotis patagonum (assembly GCA_004027295.1). Classification (NCBI taxonomy): domain Eukaryota; kingdom Metazoa; phylum Chordata; class Mammalia; order Rodentia; family Caviidae; genus Dolichotis; species Dolichotis patagonum. The sequence continues at coordinate 10,847 of PVJX010044071.1, forward strand.
AAGTGACAAGTGTTGCTTCGGAATTGGAAATGCCTATTCCCTGGTCTGTTGAGTCTGTCAGATCTATACCAGTGAATCATGATAGTAATAGCAGAATCCAAGCTGACCTTTACTGACCCTTTACATGATGTCTTTTGTGTACCTTCACTTTTAATCTTCACTGTAAGTAGTTTTTACTTTTAAAAATGAAACAAGATGAAAAGCAAGCAGATATTTTGATTGAGTCCCATGACAGTGGCTAAATATATGATACTGAAGTCATGCCATCATCTATCAGAGCAGCAGAAGGTTTCAAATTTCAGAAACTTGGGAATTGCCTGGGGACTTTGTTATCAGGCAGATTCTGATTCTGGGGTCTGGGTGGAGACTTAGGTTCTGTATTTGTAGTGTGGGTCCAGGTGAAGCCGCCGATGCTGCTGTCCTCAGAACACACTAGGTGGCAAGTCTCCAAGTGAGAAATTACCAAGGCTGCCTGAGATTCTCCAACAGTCAGCTTCCCTCCCATTGCCAAGATTATAACATTTCTTTTCCGCACTAGGAGTTGTATCTAGAGAGCACTGAATTGCAATCCCCAGCCGTTTTTATTTTATTTTGAGACACGGTCTTGCTCAATTTCTCAGGCTCACCTAGGACTTGTAGTTCTTCTACTTCAGCCTCTCAACAGCTTAGTGTAGATCTCCGCACCAGCCTGAGATTTTGATGCAGAAGGCAGGAGGCTTGCTTTTGCAAAACAATGAGCCAGCTGAGGTCCCTAGTGTGTCTGTGGTGTATTCAGGATCACACAGAAAGCCCCAGCCTCCTTCCTCACTCTGTCTCTGTCTTTATATCCAGTGGTATCATGTGCCTTCAAGTCTCTCCTTACTGGTATCTGTTGACCACTGTGTCTGCCTGGGATGGTTCGCATCACTTCTGCCTCACCTTGAGTCTGGCAGGCCCAGAACACACTGCACGTCGTGTGCAGGTGCAAGCATGGACACACTGCTCCCTACATTGTGGGCAGTGCTTGAGCTCTGTCCCTCATGTGCAGCTGTTTATCAGTATAGCGCCTGGAGGTATCGAGAGGATGAGGTTGCTGGGGATGGGGTAGTGGGAATGTGTAACTGAAGGAGAAGTTGGTATGTTTGCAGGGGTGGCAGCAAAGCTGGGCGCTGCACTGCTGGAAGGAAGCTCAGATTTCTGGAAAGAGAAAGTACGTAGTCCCAGCTCTAGCCGGCTTTTCAGTTGAGTGCCTTGGGGCAGAGGAAAATGATGCTTTTCTCTGGAGAAGTCCACAGCCCCCCACCCCATACTCCCAGGTGTCTGGGAACTTCCCAAGCTGTCAGAACTGGTCTTGCAGGATTCACTGCAAGACCTCTGATTCCAGTCCAAGCTGAATCATTTGAGATATTGAAGGTTCCTTTAGAGATATTTCTATTACTGAATGTTTGGTACTATTAGGTTTGGCTCCTTGTGACAGAAAATTTAAAATAATAGCTTAAAGAGGATAGGCATTTATTTCTACGTTGTTTCAGGCATTTGGAATGGGAGTGACAGCTTTTGGTGTTAAGCATTTTGCCTCTTATCATACCACTCTGCCATTCTAAGCAAGGGCTTCTGTGGTCATGTTCTTCAGACCCAGGAAAAAGGACATGATTTTCTCCATGAAAGACCTCCCTTGGCTGTTGCACACATTACTTCTGCTCACATCCTTTGGGTCAGAATATAGTTACACAAAGAAGGGAAAAAAATGTAGCCTTCATACTAATTGACTAGTTGGTCAACCAAAAATTAGCAATGCTAGGACTTAGGACAAAAGTAAGATCAAACATTGTGATAAACAATTGTTTTGAGTTTATTAGGGTTTTAAGGTCATTCAAGCCTATTGTATATTACCCATTAAGGTTGCAATTGAATTTGGTTCACATATTTCAGATAGATGCTTCCCAGACAGGATTTGCATCAGCATTATTTGAACATAAAGAATTACACAAATTTTTAGTGTTTGTTTAGTGGGTGGGTAATTCTGTGTTTTTTCTAGAATGTTTTATCTAGTGCCTAAAAAATACCTAGGATTCATTTCTGTGCCGGTGAAGACTCATAAGTGGGTTGAAGGCTAACACTCGATTTTCTCTCTTTCTCACTCTCTTTGTCACTGAGTCTGTCTCTCTTGCTGTATCTATCTCTGTCTCTGTCTTTCTCTATCTCTGTCTCTCAGTCTTCCCCGCCCCCCCGCAGCAAACATATTTTCTGTTTAGAAGGCAATGTACCAAAAGAAGTTTGAGAATAGTAATTTTCTTTAGGCTACTTATCCCAGATTTGAACAGAACAGTCTCCCATTCCCAGGCCTCCAGGAGCTCCCGGTGCACAAGGAGTATGGGATGCAGCAGAGACATGGAGTGAGCTAGATTGTTGCTGTGTGGAGCCTGCAGTGCTCCCAGCCAGGCCTTGGGAGGGAGACAGTAAATATAGTTAAGGCTGCAAAATGAAGCAGCCAAATGGTACTTGGTGTTTCCACGGTTTGGATGCTTTT
>PVJX010044072.1:0-13347 GCA_004027295.1 Dolichotis patagonum
AGTTAGGGCTGTCCTGCCCAAATCCAACATGTTGTCCAGTCGGTTTCCCCTTTCCCGTGGAAGGGTCTTATTCTCATCACTCACCGTGTCCCGGAGAACTGCTGGACTGCCCGACCTCCAACTTCAGTGCGGCTGAGGTGGGAATTCATGGTGCCTCTGGGTGGGTCGTGTGCAGTGCCGGTCCCGGCGAGCTGCACGCTGGGCTGTTCAGCTCCGGGCTCCGGCGGCTCAAGCCAGTCGCTTTGGCGCGGATCGCTTGTTCAGGTCGGTCGGAATTCAGGTGTCTCGAGGCGGGTGCCGTGCTTGCCCAATCTTATCTTCACTAATAGTAGCCCCAGGACCTCTTATTCAAGTGGGTTTTTGAGCTTTAGTTTCTTTCTATGTTGTGAGAGTCTATCTCTCTCTGTTTGGGTCTCTCCAGGGTGTTTTATTCTGGCATTTGAGCTGTCTCTCTCAGAGAGGGTCTCTCTCCTGCTACCTACCAGTCTGCCATCTTGTCTCTCGAAATTTCTGAAAAGATACCACGTGAAATAAAGAAACAAATCTATGAAGTTATAGAGAAAATTAGTTCACAGATAATCAGAGGAGAACCAATCAGCGGCCCCCAAGATCCGGCCACACCATGGTGGAACCCAGGCAGCTGCACAAAGAACCAATCTGCCCACCCTCTTGGTAAGTGCCTTCCTCCGGTGTGAGCCAGGAGGAGAACCAGTATCATCTCCTGTGAGCCTACCGGTGCTCGGGCTTAGAATCAAATATCCTAACACACCTCCCCATATTAGCAACTGGGGACAGAGGTGTGAGCATCTCTTGGGAGGATGACTGTATACAATATAGCAAATATGGGGGATCTCCTCTATCTTCTGTTTGAAAGCAAATGATTTCACTGTTTTGTTTCCTTATGATTAATTGGTTTACTCTATTCAATATTCTGTTTTGATTGATTTTATAATGTTCTGTCTTTGGTTTGATTTTGCTATACCTAATTGGCTAGACAACTATTGTGAAGATAATAAGATATACTATGGTACCTATTATCCTGGTAACCTGCTGTGAAGTTCTGTACCAATTTCACTGCCGTATCTCAATTGGCTTTGTTCTGTCTTCTTCCGTTGAATTTCTACTACCTTCAAAATAAAAAAAAATAATAATAATCTCTCAGATAAAAAAAGAAATGACTACTTTAATTAAAGAATTGCTCCGTATAGCTAGAGAAGACATAGACAAAAAAATACAGATGTACAGGAAAATGATGGAAACCTTAAATAAACAATATAGGAAAGAAATAGAATGCATGAAACATATTCCAAGATATAAATTAAAAATTCCATTGAAGGCTGGCAGAGCCAGAGCTTGAGTGAAGTATTTCTAGCCCTGAAAGAAAACAACTTCCAACCCAGGTGGACAAACCCTTCAAAACTATCTTTCAAATTTAATGGAGAAATAAGATACTTCCATGACAAAGAACAACTGAAGAAATTCATGTCCACCAAACCAATCTTAGAATACTAAAAGATACTCTAAATAGAGATAAAAATGACCATATTTCCCAGAACAACAACAAAGAAACCACCAGGTAGGGCAAGCAATTAAACAGGGGGACAAAGCAAGGAACCAATAACAGGACAAAGATAAAGCCTTATCTTTGCCTTATCTAACATTATCTTTGTCCTGTTATTGGTTCCTTGCTTTGTATCAGTAGTAACCATCAGTGTAAATGGCCTCAGTTTACCAATCCAAAGAACAGATTGGCCGAATGGATCAAGAATCAAGATCCAGCAATATTCTGTATAAAAGGGACACATTTAACTCAAAAGGAAACTCATAGAGGGGAGTGGAATGGGCAAAAAAGAATCAAGGTGTATCATATACAGGTACAGATTCCCTATGATAAGTGCCATCATTGTGTATACCTAAAATGTACCAATAAAATAAATGCAAAATCTTGCTACCTTTTGAGCTCGTTTTGTTCTTTGTTGTTGTTGTTGTTCAGGACAAAATGAACCCAGAAAGAATCTCTAGACGGAATCCCCAGAACCGCAGGACCCAGTAACAGGCTGGCTACCACAGACACCCATAAACTCTCCCTACTGCCCCTTGCGATTAGGTATTTTCCGAGCTTTGCCTCCTGTGCTCGGTCCACATTTTCCTGCGGTCTAAAATTTGAACCCGAGCCTAGTTCACCTGAAGGCCAGAGCAGAAGGCATCTTGAAGACCATCTAGGGGCGCTCGAGCTAATCATCGCTCGGGTGAAGGCAGAGAAGCCTCTGCCCCTTTGGCTGCTAGTTTCAGAGGAAGGCAGAGCTCACAGCCTCCCTCCCGCAGCCCTCCCAGCACTTCTCAGTGGACCCCCCATCCCCACCCCGCCCCGGGCTCAGGAACTGGTCTGCTCTGCTCCTGTGAGCCGTGTGTGCACGTGAGGCCTCTGCGCAGTAGTTCACACCTGCTTTAATGACCAACCCTCCCCGGTTCTCCATGGAGACTGGGAGAGTCTCAGCCTTCAGCGGGTCAGTGACTGCTTTTAGGTAGCAACCGTGAAGGCGGCACATTTTCTCCTTCTTTCATCAGGCCTGTGTTTTCCCTTTGGATTTTCTGGTGCCATAGAGTGTTTGTTGTATGGAACAAATATTTCTAATAAAATTGTCTGTAAAATAAATTCTAACACTGAAAGCTGAGCACCTTCCATGAGTAACATACTCTCTCTGATTCCATTGTTCATTCAAGATGTGAGTCTCCAAAGTGAGGAGAGGGTGGTTCCCTATAAACCTAACTGGAAGTGTGGACAGAAATAGAGTAAAACACAAAATGGGGAGAAATAATTTATTTTATGGGACAGAAATCGTTTCCCACCTCTTCTTCCTCAGCTCTGGGTTTCCTTCTGCATCCCAGGCTGCCCATTCCTCCTCGTTTACATAGCACCCTTGTTTGAAGCTCTGAATGTGAACTTTCTCTATTATACTTTATCTGTTAAAAGTCTCAAAAGGCTAAGGATATTATGATCCCCATTTTACAGTTGAGGAAATAGGCAGAGAGGAGTTAGCTATTTGCTCAAGGTGACCCAAGAAGCGGAACCAGAGTAGGAAATGGGAGCTGGAGGATTGCTGGACTCTGAAGTGGCTCCAGGGGCTGGGTGGGTTGCTGAACCTTTGTCCTTGAGCACCACCCTCACTGTGACCTGGCTACCCCCTGCTAGGATCTGCTTTCCAAGCCACTGGCGTCTGGCATCCGCTCCCTGCTTCTCCCCATGCTGCAGCCTGCGCTCACAGGCTCTCTGATGCCGTTTGTTGCTCCTGCCTTTCACTGGGAAATTCCTTCCAGACCCCTGGCTTCGAAGTTCCCCAGAAGAGAGGATCTCCAGCCCAGCGCATATTTTTTGAGATGGATCACAGAGGTCAGATGTTGCTCTGAAGTGCTGCAGTTGAACAGGTGGGGGCACCCAGCCGTGCTGGTCGTGGGGCTGCAGGGAGATGAGATAGGGGTGGTAGATGGGAGCAAGCCTGGGCACTTATGCTGTAAGAACCTACGGGAGCAATCATTTCTTTTAAAATAGGTATAGGCATAACCTTTCCAGCACACTGTTATTCTCTAGTGCTTTATTAGCTTGCTACAAGGGCATGTTTGAACAAATTTGCTAAATTTAATAAGTCTATTTTTATGTGGCATTCATAAGAACTGTACTGGGAAAGTTATGCAGATAAAATCTCTGCTTTTTAAAGAAGATGAGAATGGATAGTTTTATAGACCAGCGAGTAAGTAATCAATTTAAACCAATATTAAATTGAGCACCTACTGTGTGTAAAGGACAAACTTCTGAAAAGGAAGAAAATAGAGCTGAGAAGGGTGTGGGGATCACTTGGTTCAGTGTGCCCGAGTCAGATGCACTGTCAGGGTCCCATGTCCTCTTAGCAATGTTTTAAAGTTGTGCTTTTGTATTGCAAGAGCAACCTAAAACAGTGAACGTGAAACCACTCTGACCACTTACAGCCACCCGAAACCCAGGCACAGCCATGCAATTTTGGCTCAACTCGTGAGCATTTGCAGTGTAAGGTATAAATATTTGTTCTGCGGGCCAAAGATAGAAGAGGAAACCTCACTGCTGTGAAGCACGCTCAGATCAAAACCTGCTGTAGTCAGTGGTTTGATTTCTCAGTAGTTTTCACAGACGAAAAAATGGACAAGATTGAGTAGGGGTGAACACATGGAATCCCTAAAAAGGAAAAGCAATTTGTTCTAACACACATCATCATCTTCACATCCAATTAATGTTCTGGTACCGGGGATCGAACTCATGACCTTGTGCTTGCCAGGCAGGCACTTAAGCCACTGAGCTAACTCTCCAGCCCCAATTAGTGTTCTTAAGATTGATTTTGTTTACATTTAGTTTGTAAAGTCATTAGAATGACACAGTTGAAGGACAGTTGTAAGATTAAAGGGTTTATGCTTCCCTCCCATGTTGGTGTTTATGTTTAAGTAGCATTGTCACTACAGTCATCTAATAATATGCAGAATAATATCCTGAATAATATGCAGGAATTTGAACCCAGGGCCTTCCCACTGAACTAAATACCCAGCCATACTTATTTTTATTTTAAGACAGGTTCCTACTAAGTCCACAGATTTCCTGGGTTGGGTTTGAACTTGTGAACTTCTTGCCTCAGGTTCACAGAGTGCTGTGATTACAAGCTTATGCCACTATACCTGGCTTTTTTTCTTTCCTCCTAGTTCTGGGGATTGGACCCAGGGCCTTCGTGCTGAGCTAGATTCCCCAGCCCTTTTTATATTATTTTGTGAGAGGGTCTCGCTAAATTGCCTAGGCTCAATTGGAACTATCCTGCTACTTCAGCCTCCCGGAGTGACAATAATTCTTTTCCTTTAAGAGGACGCTACCCACTACTTGAAATCGAAGAACACAGAGTTATGTTCCTACTACTTTCCGGATGGTAAACAAGGCCCTGGAATATGAAAACAAACAAACAAACCATGAGCTACTTAAGACCGATACTGTCTTACACAGTCCAAATGCCCAGAACGTGGGTCCTCAGAGAACCATGATGGAATTTAAGGCCACAGAAGACTGACAACAGAGCCAGACTCCATTTTCAGACCTGTGTCCTTCCCTGGACTTTGTCCTGGGAGCCTTCTGGTCCTGCTTGCCAGTATCACCAAGAGTCCTCATTCCCATGCCTGTCTTTCCTGCCTTTACTTTTCCCCTCTTGTCCCCTCTCCGGAGCAGTAATCATTGCAGTTGCAGCCTAACTGTGTCTCCCTGTGTGCAGAGCGCTTTAAAAGCCGATCTAGCAGTATGTCATTAGACCCCCAGGTCCGGGTGTCCTCGGTTTGGTTTTTCGTGCGTCTCATTTTTGTGTGTCTGGTCTTGGGGATGTTTCTCTTCCCGCTCAAAGGCTGCGGAGGGCTCCTGGAGGGGCCGCACTCTCCTCCTGAATCGCACCTTTTGTGTCCCTGACTAGAATTGGGAATGAATGATGCTGTGGAGTCCTTATGTCCCTAACTTCTTATTGTCTTTAAAGAGAGGACAGTTCATTCTGCCTGGTATATGACTGCAGTCATTTGGTTCGCAGTAATACTTTCCGTGCTAGGGGAAGCCTTTGTGCTTCATAGTGTTCTGTTGTGAGCTGTGTTTTCCTGAGCCAGGTTCTCTGAGAAAGGCCCCGTCCTCTCCTCCTCTCTCCTCCCTCCTGTCCTGTGCAGCAGCTAGGCTTTCCCGCAAACAGCAGCACCCTGGAAGGCAGGGAGCGTCTCCCTCACCGCAGGAGGGCGCTCCAACAGACACCACCCTGGATGGGTGGAGACTGCGCCGGCTTGATCAGAAAATTCCGGAGTGTCACCCAAGCTAGAATGCAAAAGGATCAAAGTTGAGTCTTCTGTTCAGACCACCGTGGTGCCATTCAGTGTTATCATTGCAAAGCTGATTGTTATTGGAAAAGTAAGAGCGAGCTTTCTACTCAGCCAGGAGCTGAGCGCCAGGCCCTGGGCTGCAAAGAGGCTCCTGGCTTCCCCCAGGGAGAAAGGGCCTGTGACCCATCAACTTGCGGTTTATGATAATAGGAGATTTTTATTCTTTAAATTTATGCATATCTTGAAAGAAAATTTTTCAGAAAAGAGTTAGACCCTGCATCCTCAAAACCAGTCATTCAACAGGGGAGAGGGATAGCGCAAGTTTTATCAACAAGTTACATTAGGAGGTAAAGTTTAGGCTCCTTTAAAAGATGTATTGTTCTCCCTAGGGTTAATGTTTTATAAAGGTGGAAAAGAGTCTTAAAACAAATGAATATGAACATTAAAACATAAATTTTGGTCAGCCCTTTTGGTGCATGCCTGCAATCCCAGCACCTTGGAAGCTGAGATAGGAGGATTGCTTTGGCTTTGACTTCGATGCCAACCTAGGCTGCATAGTGAGTTCAAGGCCAGCCTGAACTACACAGCAAGACCTTGTCTCAAAAAAAAAAAAAAAATTAAAGCAATTGATATCAACACATACTTTCTCTTTCTCTCTCTTTTTTGAATTTTTAAGACAAGGTTTCACCTTGTCCACCAGGCTGGTTTTGAACTTGCTATGTAGCCCCAGCTGCATTCAAAGTCTTGATTCTCCTACCTCAGCCTCCCAAATTCTAAGATTACAACATGCACCACCATGTCTGGCTGGATTTCTTTTACAGGATAGAGAATGAAAGAGAGGAAAAGATAAGGAAAGTTTATTTGGCTAACAGTTTTGACCTAAGCCAACAATGAGTAGAAGAAAAAATAAACATGCCTTTCCTGTATATTTAAGAGTAGCATTCACTGGCTGGGGGTGTGGCACAATGACAGATTGCTTGCCTAGCCTGCAGGAGGCCCCAAGTTCAATTTCCAGTATAGGGGTATGGGTTAAATAAGTAAAAGATTAGCCATCAAGGCGGCATTATATTCCGCTTGTAGAATCAGCCAAGAAGGAACAAGCAACAGGAGTGGTGGTATGTGCTTCTAATACCAGCGCTCTGGAGGCTGTAGCAGGAGTATCACAGCAAGTCCAAGGCCTGCCAGGGCTACATAGTGAGACCTTGTCTCAAGGAGGAAGAGGAGGAGGAGAAGGGGGAGGGAGAGAGAGAGGGAGAGGGGAGCAACAAGTGTCTTTTGGTCTCTCCCCCATCCCAGGACTTTGCCCTCTTGGTGCCATCCCTCTTATCTGTAGCCAGATAAATTCACAATGTAGGTGATCTATGCTTCCCTCCCCGCCAAATCTGCATTATAAAATACCAAGGCTTCTTAGACTTGGTGGTCCTTTTTTCAACTGCTCTCCGCCATGATACAGAATCCTTTTTTTGGCTAGCAGCTGTCGTTGCTCCACAAAACATTTTTATTTCAGAGAGTGCCTGGTTAGCAATGTGCTGACTGTAGCATGTGAAAGCCAGACCGTCACCATTAACAGGCAAGGGAAGGTAAAGAAATCTCAATACATTCTGCACTGTTGGGTTTGACCTTTAACAGCAGGCTCACTTTTGAATTTGCAAAGGTCAGAGCTGGGTTGAAAGTGAGAAACTGGGAAGCCACCTTATACCACAGCAGGTGCTGATTGATTCACTTGCTAAGGTATGGTTTTCCTGAGGACCACTGGGCAGAACTGATAGGACTGAAACCAACCAAAATAAAGATCTTGGTTTCTGGTTTTGTTTTGTTTTGCTTTGTTTTTGAGACTAGGACTTATTGTGTAGTTCAAGCTGACCTTAAACTCTATACAGCTCAGGCTGGTCTCGAACTAGGGGTAATGCCCCAAACCCCCAATACCAATCATTCTGTTTTATGAGAAGAATATCTCACGTTACTAACACGTTTACTTAGCACTTTACTAAGTAACCTGCTGAATTGCTTGAGCTGGACTCAAAGCTACAGTCCTCCTGCCTCAGCCTTCCAAAATGCCGAGATTACAGGGTTGCACCATCATACCTGGCCCTCACTCCTTTTTCCCTGCCTCCTTTAGATAAGTATGGTTTAAAAGACAAAGGGACAGCCCTGTGCTCTGGCATCTGCCTGTCCAGCTGCTACTGAGCCTGAGTCAGAGGACCGTAAATTCAGTGGCAGCCTGAGCAATTTAGCAAGACCCTGTCTTGAAGTAAAGTTGAAAAGGGGTTGGGGATGTAGTTCAGTGGTTGAGCACTTGCCTGGCATGTGTGAAACTTTGGCTTCAGTCCCCATGGCTGAAAAATAAATGGTATTATGAGTAAAAGACAAAGGTTATATAGGTAAATGCTCAGTTTATACCTAGCTCCCTGCCATGGACTCGGTAAAACACAACTTTTATCATGGTTGTTATTATTGTATATTAATGAGTTTTAGTAAATGATATTATATATTAATGTGTTCCAATACATATTATATAGCACATATATTTTATTCATAAATAGAATGGCCAGCATTGAGATGGCACTCAGGTTCTGAGCCAGCTGTCATCCGGCTGCATACTTTTTTTTTTTGGTACTGGGGATCAAACCCATGACCTTGCGCTTACCAGGCAAGCCTTTGAACCACTGAGCTAAATCCTCAGCCCCATCTATGCAGCTAAATACTTAAGTATTTGTTTTAGTTTTTGTTAATGTGTTTTGTCTAAACCACCCTCCTGTGCTTTTTGGTTTTGTTTTGTTTCTAAGGACACTGTGTTAGTAGTGGATCAATACTGAAATTCTTTAAATTCTTTTATTTTAGTCAGCTTCCCCTCAAACCTTAGGGTTTGGCTGTTATGAAGGCCTGGGCTTTACACATGTGTGTGTTCCCGAACACTGAATGCCATGGTGGTTTGAGGGAGTGGTGCTGGGCGTCCGGTACAGTGTCTCCGTGTGTTAAGCAGGGGTTAACCACTGCACTACATCCTCAGCCTAGATTCTATAACTTTTTAATGGATCATCAGGATTTCAATCTAATATTATTAAGTGAAAAGAATCAACAACCAGGTGTGGTGGCACACAGCTGCGATTCCAGCACTCAGGAGACTGAGGCAGGAAGATCGCAAATTTGAGAACAGCCTGAGTCACATAGCAAGACTGTCTCAGAACAAAACAAAAGAAAACAAAACCACTCGTGGCTTCAGGTGTAGCTCAGTGACTGTGAAATCACATGTGCCTGGCCGTGGCTTCCATCCCTGGCATAGCAAAGCAAAACCAAAAAATTCCTTGGGTAGCATTCATTTTGAGGGTCTTCAAGACCTCTAGATCTTTTCTTTTTATTTTTTAAATTATTTTATTTTATTTTAAAGGGGAGTAAAATTAAACACAACAAAACAGAACAGAATGGGACATAAGAAAGCATAAATTTCAAAGCTAGACAGCCAGAGATCTTCACTATCTGTGTCTCTTGCTTTCTTCCAAATGCATATCTTTGCATATGGGGAGCTCATACTAAATAACTTAGCCAATCTTTTCACAAGATGTGTAGTTCACTGGCTCCCACTTGCTAGGCAGGGGGGGAGGCGGAGGGGGGACACGGGTCGGGGACAGGACGACATGAGATGTCTGATGCTCAGCCCACACGCAGGCAGGATAACAGCCGCTCCCCAGAAACGAGAGGAGTTCCTTGTTCTCCCGGCACCCAGGGTCAACCCCATGGTGCAGGTCCCGAGGTGCCAGGGTCTCTCCCCTGCAGGCCCCCTAAAGTCCGCCATACTCACTTGCTATTTCTTTCTGATGAATTGACCATTCCATTTCCAAAGTTCTGAAATGGCCAACAGACCACAGAAAGAATTCTCTTTAGGCTCCTGTTTGAAACCAGCAGCTACAGCAATCTGCTGGCCTTGCTTCAGGGCCACAGATCTTCTACTTTCTTTAAAACTTGACTGGGAATGTGGCTCAGTGCTACCTGTGCTTCACACTTACAAGGCCCTGGATTTGATCCCAGACACAAAGGAAAAATAAAACCCTGAAGACTAAACCTAGAGAGGTCCAAACCAGATGACTTGGGCTCAAATTCCAACTTGCTGCTTTCAAACTGTGTGACAAACTGTGCTTCAGTTTTCGTGACAGGATAAGATAACAAATTACCTGTCCTATCTCATAAGGTAAATGGCTTAGAATGGTGAGAGCTCAGCATATGGTAAGTAGCTATGATGACATGTGATATTATAAAAGTGAAATATATCCCACTAACATTCACAACCGAATTCACCCATCAGAATGGCAACGTACCTACACATGGGCTTCTGCTTTGTGATTACCATGCTCCGAAAATTACTAAATGGCATACAGTTGTCCTAGGAAAGGAAGCAGGACATACACAGTCTGAAAAGTAGTTTTTGAATGACAGGCATTACTGGAAATCAAATGGACCAATGTTATTCTGTCCTGTGGAGAAACTTGGGTTGGAGTTGGTGATAAACTGCAGTCATAACTGTTTAGTTCCAGCACCAATCAAGTTCAGTTAAGGGTTTGATTGCAGAGTCCTTTATTACTTCTCTAATCTGACTTCATCTCCTTTATTCCAGCCTCCCCCAGTAGATGTCCCCACTTATACGGAAGTCCTTGAGGAAGCCCAGTGGTGGCAGACTCCACAAGGCAACACATCAAAACTGCTCCTAGACCATTATCTGGAAACTTGCTGAGTGGCTGGCCTGGAGCAGAGTTCCTCAGATTGTCTTTATTCCTGCCGCGTGCAATCATTCCAAACCAGGACCTCCAGGTGTGTGGCCTTCAGCTACAGCGCAGTCACCTGTTTCTAGCCGCATTGCTGAGGATCAGGCCTTCTGCCTTTTAAGCTCCTGTTTTCCACAAACCTAACCCTTAAGTACATGGAGGAGGTCCTTCAAAGATATTTATTTGAATTTTTAATTCCCTAGTGGAATGCCCAATGACCTAGTTACTAGATTATTCTGAGGCTGAAAGAACAAGTTGGTTTATTAGGTAATTGACAGAAAAAAAACACCGGAGCTGGAAAGACCTCCTGACACTTCACGCCAATAAACTGGAAGGAACTAACAGGTCCCCTGAAGAAGACGAAGATAGTGGAAATATTTTTGTAATGGGCTTCATATGGTACAGAAGTGTTTTTTTCTAAATTTTATTCTAATATACTTCCTGATCTCTGAGAATCACAACCTTGTGACTAATTGGAGGTTACATGCAAGGGTTTTATAAGTCTAAAGTTAGTAACAGTTTTTGGAGATTGTATTTTTTATTATAGATTATATATATATATAATTTTTTTAAGACATCCTGTGTGGAAAACAGAGTAGGTCCAATGTGAGATCCAGTTGGAAAGTACTGGAATATTTTAGCTGGAAACTGCAGAGGCAACTGGGTGCCCACCTGCTTCTCTTCTTGAGATTATGAATGCAGGCATGTTACTCAAATGACTTTCTGGGTTTCTGAATATCAGATTTACAGAAAGTTTGATTCTCCTTTCTTGAAGTTCCTAGGCTATTTATGGTCTGACCTTTACATTTTCACACTTAACTCAGCACAAAATATTTAATCAAGTGTTAAAATGGCAGAACCATTTCTATAGCTTGATCTTTTTATTCACTATATAGTAGTTGGCTCCTGGAGAAGGTTGCTGGTAAAATAACTTGAATAACTTCATAAAAATCAGTGACTATTTTGAACTGAATGCTCGTGTCACCCCAAAACTCAGATTGACATCCTAAGTGCCCATATGGGTATCATGAGGTGAAGCCTTTGGAAGGTAATTTGGTCATGAGGATGGAGCCCCCCTTGGATGGGATTAGTGCCCTTGTGAGAGAGTTGTCTTGCTCTGTTCCCTTTATGCGATACAATGAGAAGCCATTGTTTGCAACCTGGAAGAGGCTCTCAGTAGGACCTGGCCATGTTGGGACCCTGATCTTGGACTTCCAGCCTCCAGAGTTACACAAAATAAATTTCTGCTGTTTATAAGCCACCTAGTGTATGGTGCTATGTATCAGCAGCTTGAACTAAACAGGCAGAGGACAGCTCACAGCTTCTGTATTGATTTGACAGAAGAGGCAATGGTTCAGGATGAAAATACCAGCGGTCAAATGTCACACTAGCTCAGCCGACTCGCCTCACTACCACTTGTCAGAAACAAGTGCTGAGCAAAACAAAACATATTTCATTTTCTGGATACATTTATTGCATTATTCTGGTTTACATTCCCAGCTTTGTAAATTATGTGTGTGACTCTGGACAAATTAAACTTGTATGTTAGAGTCATGAATGGGTTAGTCACCGAACAGATCTTTCATTTTTCTTTGATTTGTGCACAGCATGGTGCAGAAAGGGGTACAAAGGTGACAAAGTTTCTGTATTTCTGTCTTCTAAACCTTTCTATCTAGATTTTCAGCTTTGCAATCCTACTTTTTGTTTTCCAAACCTTTCTCTTTTTGTCCTCTGAATATTCTTTCTTTGTAGCACCCTGCTCTTGTTCAATAGCTTCTCGTTTCCTGAGGATATTAATGTCATCAGTTGTCATTCATTCCTCCCATAGAATTTGTTTTCATCAAGCTGCCTTTTTCTGTTGTTTTCTGTTTCTTTTATATCACATACTTTTTCCCATGTCATCTTCTACAGCATCAGCCAAAGAGCAGTGGCTTTCAAAATGTTTTGTTCAACAACAAGAAATGTTCAGCATACTAACCTTGAGTGTATGCATGTGTGTCTATTCCAAAAGTTTCACTGGCCCAGAACGGAGGAGCTAGCAAACACTGCCCCTGGGTGAACTCTAATCTCTGATAACCTATTGAAGAGGGCTAAAGCTCCTAGCCTGTGCCCTCTAGAGGAGCCTTAACCAACAAGAAAAGGGTCTGGGCATTACACTGTACACTTGTATGGAAGGAACCAAAAACATGACTAAAGGGAGAAATAAGAAAACACTCCCAGCCCCCAACCCTGAGAACATCGATCCAGGAGAGGCAAATACAAACGAGACTGAGGGCAGCAAAAATGCAAAATCAAACACAGCGTTAGCAGACATAAAGAGATGTCTTCAGGACCTCGTAAGCGGGACCAAAACTGAAATATTAATTCAAATTAAACAAGAGATGAGATTAATAAAAGAAGGGCTGGGCACCTTTCAAGAAGACACAGACAGAAGAATGGAGGAACACAAATGGAGAGAAAAATTTAATGAGGAATTAAAAAAACCTAGAATTTATGAAACAGATTCAAAGAGATTATCAGGAAACTAAAGACTCAATAGAAAGCTGGCAAAACTGCTTGAAAGAAACCAAAGATAGACTATCAAAAATTGAACACAGGTTTGCAACATGGGGTCATGAAAGGGAAGATCTCTTAAAAATAACAAGGGAGCAGGCAGTAAAGATACAAAGACTGGAAGATGACAAGAGGATCTATAACTTAAGAATAAAGTATGTGAATGAAGAAGCAGGAATCA
>PVJX010044073.1:0-13356 GCA_004027295.1 Dolichotis patagonum
TTGAACTATCACACATATTCAAATTCCAATGAGACACAATGTGGTAGACAGAACCAACGGCAATAGAACAACAACAACAAAAAAAAGCATGGTAGGACTTCTAAGAAGGATAATATTAAATCAGCAATAGCTGTCATAATGTTTTCTTCAAAACAGCTGTTCATATCATCACGTATGATATAGTCAAACAAAACAGGATCATCAATAAATCTTAAGTAAAAATTAGAACTTCCATTTATCATCGTATTCATGCAAGAGCATATGTAATTTGATCATTCAACTAGCATGTTTGTTGTGTGTCAGAAACTGAGCTAGATTCTTTACACTTCTCTCTCTTTTTTTTTTTTTAATTGGTACCAGGGATCGAACTCATGACCGAATGCTTGCAAGGCAGGTGCTTATGCCGTGAGCTAAATCCCCAGCCCCTTTACACCTCTCTTTAACCCTCACAGTACCATTCAGTGTACATCAGTGAAGTCCAGTAGTTTGCCCAAAGCCCATGTGTACCCAGGCAGAGTTTTAGATTCTAGCCAGAGCCCATGCTTGCTGTGCGCTGCAGCCCAGCTCAGCTCCCACCCACCCAACATCACTGCAGCACTGGGGTGGTGTCCTACAGCACTGAAGAATGAAACTGGATGGAGAAGGTGGGGTGCAGGAAGCTTATTAAAAGATAGAAAACTCAAGGCATTGCGTAAGCACTACAATCTCTGTCCTGTAGGAGACTACATACTTTTGAGGGTCTGATCTGTGCAGTATTCACAGTGTCCATGCAGGGCCATGCACCCAGAGTCAATGCCTGCTTGATTATCCTCTGGGGAGTGTCCTGACAGCTGAAGGCCACTTGGCAGATGTTTTTGTAAGATGGGGGGGGGAGCTCTGCAGACTCCATTTTGGAGCTTCTGTCCTTAATGACTAATACAACCCTAACTTCTGTCTCATTCATTCCTGTCACCCCAACATCATGGGATCCTCACGATCACACTGAAGTAGCCACAGCTCTCAGCTGCAAAAGGCAGTGCCTGCCGCTCTGAGAACGTTGCAGAAAAACCCTGGACCAAAAAGGAAAATACTCCGCACTGGGGAGTTTGGGAAGCAACTTTGTTTATTAACATCAGCAGAGGGCGCTGGGGGGGCTTCCTCCGAGTCCAAATCACCAGCCCCGAGTCAACTTAAGAGTTTAGTTTAAATACTTTTTTTTTATATTGGCGATGGAACTCACGACCTCACACTTGGCAGACAGGCACTGTGCCACTGAGCTAAATCTCTAGATTTAAATATGTTTTGCAAGCAGGAAGTACAAGGCTTGATAGCACGTTATTACTTGATTAGTTACATGAATTAAGTCACATGTTGTCAAGCAGACTGGTTTTAAGCAGGTTTACTTTAAAAGGAATTGTTTATCGTAAAACAGGGCCATCCTGGGAGAGAGGGAGGAGCGTTTAAGTGGAACAAGTAGAGTTAAATGTGTCCTTGACTGAGCCAGCCTGTTCCAGACATGAAGTCCTTGGAGCAAGTAGGAAAAACTACATATATTTTTCTAGGAGAAAAACAGACATTACTGCTGGACGCAGTCGGGCTGACCTAGCTAGGCCTGGCAGCCACCGCCTCCTCCTCACACCAGCAAAGTGGAATTTCAAAGAGTCAATGTGTTGCTCACCACGTCTCATTCTGAACTCATGTCTTCCAAGGACAAGGCCCATAGGCAAAGCCTGGGTCATACGCCCACCTCTGAGCTTATTTAAGACAATTTCGGACCATTTCTCCTTCAAAGGGCTGCCTGCTCTTGGAGGAAGGACCTCTTTCCCAGATGAACGATGTGTGCCACCATCAACACGGCCATCTGACGGTGACAGGTAGCCAGGCAAAGCATGACAGCCATCCCCTAAACCACCAAAGCAAGGCTTGCTGAGAATCTTAGGGCTCAACTGGGCAAATCATGATGTAAATTGAGTACTGCGGTGTGGGCGTGGTTTCAGGGTGTCCCCCCAAATCTCACACATCGCAGTTTCGGCCCCCAGGCTGACGTGACTAGGAGATGGGACCCTTTGAGGGGCAGGGCCTAGAGGGAGAGCCTGAGGTTCACTGGGTGAGTTCTGGGAAGGAAACGCAGGGACTTCTCAAGGGGCCTGGTTAGTTTGCACAAGGTTGTCAAGACAGCCACAGCCCAGCTCCCCCACTCTTTCTCTGTGGCTTCCTGAGTGCAGACACTATCTCTCCCTCATTGCTGGGGTTCCTTTGTGGTATAACCAAGAAGGCCCTCACACCAGAGCAGGACTGGTGCCAGTGCCAGGCCTTCAAATCTCCAAAACTGTGAGCAAAATAAACCTCTTTTGTTTATAAAGTTAGCCCTCCTCAGGTATCAAAGGGATTAATACACTGTGACTCCATGGAGGAGTTGAGAGGACAAGGCCACAGAACCAGGTTTGGCCACAGAGGCCAAGGGGACCCCGGCATCGATGCCAGGTAAGTTGGCTCCATTGCTCCTTGGGGGTATATTTGGGTGTACAGTCCTCCCAGGCCTTCGGGTAGGGGCTGTGTCCTCTCTAAAGGGGCTGGGGCAGCTGGGACATGTGACTCACTGGGGAAAGATGCAAGTTCTCCTGCAAGAATCCAGATCCTGCAAGCTGGTCTTGGGAGGAGAGAGAAGCCCTACTTTCTCGGATCTGGAGCTGAAGAAGTGGAGGTGTGGGCAGGGGATCTGGAGGTGGGAGGACGACGGGGGCCTCTGCTGCCCCATGGCAGGCTGGGAACTGACTCGGAGGCAAACTGCAGAGGGCCTCAGGAGAGGCTGTCCCATCCTAGAGACTTTCTTCTCTTTTCTGGTGACTTGAGGGAAGTGGTATTTGGAGGCTCCAATCTGCCTCAGCCAGCCAGGGGATATTACAGGCCGTGTCCCCTGTCTGGAGCCAGGGCGATGGTAAAGTCTCATGGCCTCATTTGAGGCTAAGGTATTCAGTTGTCCCCCCCACACACACACACACACACTTTTTTCTTTTCTTTCTTTTTTTTTTTTTTTTTGGTACTAGGGATTGAACTCAATACCTCACACATGCTGGGCAGGCACCTGTGCTGCTGAGCTAAATGCCCAGCCCTATGTCTCTTACAGATGTTTGAGAATTCAGTGAAATGATGGATTTTCCTTCAGGACCTCATTGAATATGTGTTGCATGAACCAAACATTATCAAGAGGGGAAGGTGATACTTCTAGGATCAGGCAAATCAGCCCAAGTCATCAGGGGCTAGGTGGTACTGGAATGTCCCAAAAGGTCGCTGAGACCCAATGAGGGGACCCAGGCACATGGTAGCAGGGATGTCAGGAAGTAAAATGGCCAAGCATAGAGGCAGGGTGAAGGGGACTCCAGGCCCAGGAGGGCTCTAAGAATAGAGCTAGGGCTGGGCATATATCTCAATGGCACATGGCCTGCCTGGCAAGCGTGAGGTCATGAGTTCGATTCCCTGTACCAAAAAAACAAAACACAGAGCTAAGTCACTAGGGCACAATGACAGTGAAAACGAAGAGTAATGCAATTGCTCTCTTGAGAAATTTCAACTTTAGTCCTGTGGTACCAGCAAAGCTACTGAGGCCAAGATTGGAGGGAACCAGAACAAGGGGAAAAGCCAATTCAGACTGTTGGGAAACAGAAGCCGGTGATTTTGAGACCTGGCCTCTGTTTGTCAGGCCACAGTCCTTGTTTTGGGGTTTGAAGAATGCAGTGTAGATATTAGGGTCATGGAAAGACTGGAACCATTCAGAGTTTCTTGAGATGTGTCTATGAGTGAGTTTGAAAACCTCAGTAAAGCCAGGCAAGGTGCCGCTGGTCTATATTATCAGCTCTGGGGGAGGCTGAAGCAGGACAATTGCAAGGTCCATTCCCCTTCTGTAACTAGCAGGACCCTGTGTCAAAATAAAACATATGGGGCTGTAGCTCTGTGGTAGAGTGCCCCAGGTTTGGTCCCCAGTACTCCCCGAAAATAAAGCAAAATCAGTAAAATATCACTAAACTGAAAAGATGGCACTGAAGACTGACCAAGGTCAATGCCAAGAGTAAGTGTTCAATTACAGTTCAACGAATTCTGATAAACTGGCTCAACTCCTTTCTCAGGCCTGAAGTTTGGTCAAGAGTCTGTTTTTACATAAATGAATTTGCTCTCTCGACATGAAGACTATATCACAATCAGATTTAATATCATTAATCAAAAACACTTTAAAAACCCATTTACTTAGATGGTCAGCCAAAAATATGGTTATTATTATTAGCTATTTGTACAAAAACAGACCATTGAATAATCATTAAAGTAACTTTATTAATAGACATTCACAAACATAAAGTGCATTGTGCTGAAATTAAGTGTTCTGACCTCACTTTCCCACTAATACTAACAACAGTTTCACTTATGTTTGCTGCAATACAATTAAAACTTCTGGATCTAACTCCAATTTTTAATAAAAGTAACCGATTTTTTCTTTTTGAGACAAGGTCTCACCATGTAATTCAGACCAGCCTTGAATTCAGTATGTAGCCCTGACTGGCCTCAAATTTGTGGCGATCCTCCTGCCTCAGCCTCCCAAGTGCTGGGATTACAGGCATGCGCCACTATGCCCAGCATGAGTCACAGAATTAATGGCTTATAAAATGTTTTGGAACAATGGCTATTATAAAGTTGTGTTACTGAGCTGGCATGGCGGCTAATGCCTGCAAACCCAAGACTCAGGAGGCTGAGGCAGGAGGACAGCTACAAGTTTGAGGTCAATGTGAGCTACATAGTGAGTTCAAGACCAACCTGAACTACCCAACA
Source organism: Dolichotis patagonum (assembly GCA_004027295.1). NCBI lineage: Eukaryota > Metazoa > Chordata > Mammalia > Rodentia > Caviidae > Dolichotis > Dolichotis patagonum. The sequence goes on from PVJX010044073.1 coordinate 4,798, forward strand.
AGACCCTATCTCACACTCACACACATACTAAAACTCTATTTCATACTATTTACAATTTTATTTACAGTGATAAGTACTATTATTATAGAAGCCAAATGATAATTCATTCAATTAAAAATTATGTCAACTGATGTCCCCTTATCTAAGCAGAAAGGCTCCAAATTTCCCTTTGACAATGTAGGTTTATTTGTTAACTATCACATACTTTACAAAACAACTTGTTCTTTCAAAATCAAGAGTGTTGGGTGCCATGCTTCTGAATCACATCTATGCCAAAGCTTTCTATTGTATTTTTGGGGAGGTGGGTGCTGGGAATTGAACCCAGGGTCTTACGCATGCTAAGGCTACCACTGAGCTATATCCCAGCCCCACCAAAGCATTCTAGAAACACACCAGTTGCTCTTTACCACCTTCTACTTCCTCCTAGGTGCTCACTCCATAGCAAAGCAACTATCTAGGTCTTTAAATTAGTTTTTCTTTCTTTCTTCCTTCCTTCCTTCCTTTTGAGACGGGGTCTCACTATGTAGTTCTGGCTGGCCTTGAACTCATTATGTAGCCCAGGCTGGTCTTGAACTCATGGTGATCTTCTTGCCTCAACCTCTTAAGTACTGGAATTTTAGGTGAGCACTACCATACCTGTATAAAAATTAGATTTTCTGAAAGTCAACAAGACACAATAATCTCCTGAATTTCAAACTCTCATCATTAGCCAAATATACAAATGCAGATAATTCAGATACTGTATCTTGTTTTTATTAAAAGGTCCCTAAAGCAGGATAGGTCCTAAAACACTAAATTGGATTTTCACATCAGTCAAAAGCCTCTGAGGAGTCTGATTTAACCAGGAGACTTAAGGAATTTCTTTTTTTTTTTTTTTGGTACCAGGGATCAAACTCATGACCTCGCACTTGCCAGGCAGGCACTTAAGCCACTGAGCTAAATCCCTGGCCCGACTTAAGGAATTTCTAAATCACCTAACTTGTTTGGTTGATATCTGCATCAGATGGATCATGAAATCAGGTAAGAAAAAGTACAACCTAGATGTATTGGTATTTTTTTTTCACTCAGTAACCAAAGAAAAGGCTTTATTATAAAAGGAGTATAGAAACTCCATCAAACTGATTTTTCAGTCTTAACCTTTCTCCCGTATAGATGTTTTAAAGGTCTTAATACGGTTTGGAGTTTTAAAAAGCAGTAGAACTGCAGCAAACTTGTAAAAAAGAAAGGTCATTTGGAGGTTTAGTAGGTTACATTTCACTATGCTTCTTCAGTTTTGTCTTGGTAATACATATTTAGAGTTTTTGTTGTTGAGGTACCTGTGTCTGAAAATGGCGATGCCTTCTAACTTACTGGAGTTTAAAACTACAGTAAGATTTTTCAAATACCTGTATGATTCCCAAGTCTGATCTCAGTTCTATCTCATTTCTCCTGCCTACTGACACCTGAACTCTGAAATGGCTTAAACTGTTTCCTTTAGAAGTGAAATCTTTTCTTTTGCTATATTCTTACCAGCAGGGCTGACATTTCTCTGACTCAGTTTCTTAGCTTTCTCATACACCATGGAGAGTGTCCTCAGTTTTGTGATAAACACAAAGGTACGCAAGTCTCAAATTCTTGTGGTAGGGCAATCAATCCCAGCCTCTTCTGTTTGATGTCAGTAAAAATGGGGGCAATACTGTGATAGCAAACATTCCAGTGGTCATATTTTAATAAATTTCCACACATTTATCCAGTTTAAAAAACCTGTCTTGACCCCAGAAGTTTTCTCTGCTCCTTGATTCATGTCATTTAGGTTTTTATCTGCCACTTCCTTTGTTTTGATAAGTGTCTCATATGTTTTCTGGGCTCTGATAATTTCTTTCTGTGCATCAAAATGGACTTTTTGTCTGGTCAGGATGGGAACAATTAAATTAAAATCATTAATTCGCTTGTTTAGTTTTCTGATGTTTTCTTCAAACTGTTCACAAACTTCTTTCCACTGTCTCTGTTGTGTTGGTGTCATTGGATTCCCAAGTTTTTTCCTAGACTCTAAAATTGTCTCTCGGAGTTGCTCAATAGTATCACTTATTTCCTTTTGCATTAGGATCCATTCTGGTTGGTATCCGTTATCTATCAATATTCTGTTCAGGTTGTGGGTCATGGGATCAATGTATGAGCAGCCAGAGAACTTCTTTAGAGGTTTTCCCTTCCCGCTAAGATTGTCAAAGTCTCCTTTTGCCATCGATTCCTGAATAAGGTCCTCCACTAAACGTTCTATTGCTTGAGTTATCTTTTGTTCCCTGCTCTGTCTTACGTCTTTAACAGTTACACTGTTAGCAAAATGCTGCCTTTGCAGTTTCTGCTTTTGATATTCCATCACTTGCTCAGTTGCACGGTCTGCTCTGAATTGCCTATACTGCTTCTCTCGCTGACTTGGAGTCCCAAACCCAATACCTTCAAAACTTAAATAGTGGCGGTGTTGGGGTGTATTATATTTGAATTTTTTCTCTTCTTCGTCTTCTGTTTCTTCTACTTTATCCTGTCTGGCATTTGTTTGCTCTATCAAATGGGAAAGCACATTCCTATAGGCTTCTTCGATCCTTATAAATGTTTCAGAGTCTGCAGCACTACAGCTGCTATCTGGATGGTACTGCTTGGCAAGCTTGCGAAAAGATTCCCGGACATCTTCTACAGAGCATCCTTCATCTAGATTCAGCAGCCTATAATATTCTCTGATCTTCTTTTTGGATTTATGGGTCGACATCATTCTATTTCTAATGACACTAAGACAGGAAAGCATTTTCATTCGATCCAGAATCAGTGAAGAATTTATCAGATGAGTTCTTAAGATCTGTGCCATCATTGCATACACTGTGTTCATTACTGTACCGAGTGTTAATAATGATCTGTAAGACAACAACAGATTGGACAAAGTTGTATTACCAATCACTTTCTTATTTTCAGTAATCAGATAACGTGTGATTACAGGTAGTTTTTTCTGATGCTGCTGCCACAATGCTCCTAGCTATATCCCACTAACTGGGATGAAGAAATTAAGAGAAATGAAGGTTTGGGGTTGGGGATTTAGCTCAGTGGCTTAAGCACCTGCCTGGCAAGTGCGAGGTCGTGAGTTCAATCCCTGGTACCAAAAAAAAAAAAAAAGAAATGAAGGTTAACATATTGTGAGATAATCTGGATTCTACTTCTAACCACAGAACTTTAGAGCTAGAAAGTTGTTACACATCACTCAATCCAATCATCTCATTTTATGAGAAAATACAGGTCCAGAATGGTAAATAACCTAACTAAATCACATAACAAGATATTAGCGAAATAGTTAAGGCACAATAAGGGTGTCTGCTTAATTGTATCTTCAACAGATTATAAACGTCATCAGCACCATTTGGTGGGGGGGACTGTACTATGGTCTTCATGGTTTCAAGTGGTTTTCTCCTAAGCAGATTTATGCCCAGGAAACAACCCTGTAAAGTATATACCTAATCTGATACTAGATTGAACGGATACTAGATTCAAGCGTCCAAAACACTTTAAGCTTCACAGCTCGCTGAAAAGCTATTTGCTAGGTACCGGGAAAACCAATATGAAAGGTAAGCGCCTCTCAAAATATTCGCGGCTATGTATTAAAATGCATGGTTTTAGCCGGAAGCGGTAGCACACGTCCTTAATACTAAGTAGTACTCCAGAGGCTGGGAGGATCGCAGAGAGTCCACAGCCAGCCTGGGTTACACAGGGAGAGCCTGTCTCAAAACACCAAAGGAAAACAAATGCACGGTCCTACAGAGGTCAAAGACTGGTACACAAGTCACAGCAACGACATACTGAAAGGGCCTAAGCAGAAGCAAGAGTTTCATGTGGAAATGCTTAAAACAGAGCTTCAATTGGGATCCATCGATTGTAGGCGGGGAGGTGGGGAGGGGGCTGATTGTGGGTAAGTCTACAGCGGTGGTTACAAGTGAGCATCGCCTCCCGCCCGCTACTCACCTTCACCTACCCAGGAAAGAGGCTCTGCAGTGCCCGCCCCCATACTACACTTTGCGCAGGCGCGGCTTGCCCTGCGGGTAGCCCGCGGCTGAGGCTCTGCTGGGCTAGACCATGTTCTAAGCTACTTGGGGGGGAACCCCCAGGGTGCAGAGGCCTGACCAGGGATACCAGTAATCTTACTGCAGACTTTTCCCAGGACACAGGAAGGACGTGTGGGAAGGCTCCGTCCTCGCTGGGAGTGGTGGCGGGAGGGGGACCAGCTGTTTCTCTGCCCCCTCCCTGAGCTCAGGTGGCTCGGCCGGTGGGACTGGGAATTGTGGGAAGTGTAGTTCGCCGACCCGTGGGCTCAGAGCTTCTCCGGAAGGAGCTGAAGCCTAAAGAGGTGCAGAGGTCGTGGGCCTGGGGTTAGTGGGCATGCAGTCCCAGCCTTCCTAAGGCTGCGGCAGGAGGCTTATCACGAGGAGGCCACCCTGAACTGTATGGGGAGACTATGTCTCAAAAAAAAAAAGTTTTAAAAATTGATACAGAGGCGAGAGGGCATGACCTGGGCAGATTTAGGCCTCTGAAGTCTGCAATTTGCAGGACAGTGGATTTTGGTGATCTGTGTTTGAGAAGAGGAATAAGAGACTGCTAGCCTCTTCTGGTTTGCAGAAGGGGGCACCTGCGCGTGCGCAGCAGTGATCTTGCCCGAGCTCACAAAACGGCCTGGTACCTATCCAGCCTCAGTGCTAGATTTTATTTTTTGATAAATAAAATAGCTATAGCTCAGGCCAGCCTTGAACTCGTAATGTAGCCCAGGCGGAGCTCTAACCCAAGGGGATCCTTCTGCCTCAGCCTCCCAAGTGCTCAGATTACACCCGAGCCCTGCCATGCCTAGTTTCGCAAATCTTTAATTTTGAGGTGCTAGGGATAAACCCAGGTCCATGTGCTTGCTCTACCACTGAACTAAGTGGATCTCATCACTTAATTTAGCATGCGTGTACTTGATGAGTAACTTGCATGGCTAGGCTTTGGTAGGGGCTTGGGTACAGACCAAAGAAGTCTTTCTACTTCAGTTTAACCATTGGAAGGATTAAACATCTCTTTTCCACGCTCTATGAGGAGCAACTTCTTTGTCTGTTTAAAGAAAAAGGCAGAGACTTGGAAATTTTCAGACCTACTTTGAAAATCTTTTTCTTCCATTTCCTATGTGTCTTAGGCAAGATACTTGTTTGCCTGTCTGTAAAACCAGGACATCAATATACAGTGAATTGAGCCAGGTGTGGTGGTGCACATGTGTACTCCCAGCACTATGGAGGCTGAGGCAGGAGGATTGCTGTGAGTTCGAGGCCAGCTTGGGCTACAAAGTGAGTTCAAGGCCAGCGTGAACTGCATAGTGAAACCCTTTCTCATAAAAACAAAAAATAAATTTTAAAAAAATGAATTGAGTATTTAACATTTGCCATTTGTCAGATCTGATAGTAAGTGCTTTAACTATGTTCTTATAACCTTCACAACAGCTGTAAATACTATTATTTCCCCACTTATGTATGGTGACATAATCACTGCATTGAACTCACTGTTTCTCCGTTTTGGTTTTGCTTTGGTGAGAATGACACAATATTTGTAAATCAACTGGCACAGACCTGGCCCATGAAGCAGTACTTTTTATCTCCTAAAAGGAGTCAGAAATGGGCACTAGTGTTTCTAAGCTTCTGAGTTATAAACAATAGAATCATTTTATAACGTAAGGGGCACTTTGAGCTACAAAGTGGAAACTAGCTAACCCTGGCTTAGATCATTTTTCTCCTGTTAATGGGAGTGGGGACACATCCCAAGAATATGGTGATTTCTTCTTTGTTCAAACCCAAAGAATAAACAGGTCAGGGCCTCTCCACACCAGCAGACGACACTAGAAACACAGGTAGAGGAGGCAGCTGCCAGTGTAAAAAAAAAGTGGCACCTGGATTCACATGAAAACATTTTAAAAACTTTTTTCATGAGGGAATATCCTCTAGAGTCATGGGAACAAGCATAGCTCGGTAAATACATGAAACAATCACTCATTACGCTGATCAAGTCCTGTGTAGTGAGTGTGGTTGCGTGTGCTGTATGTTTCCAGAGCTGGCAGGGCAGAACGTTTGTTTCCACCAAGGTCACTGTGCTGTGCTCTGTGTGACAACAGCAGCAACATCGCTAACAGCTGTTACAGGCAGCTGGGTTGGTTGGAAGTGTTCTAGTCAGTCAGACAGGGCTGGGCCCTCAAAGGAGCCAGTGCAGAAGACCAGACAACTTGTAACCTTGGAGACAAACACCTTCCATGGGGGGCCAGATCCCAAGATAAAAAGCAAAGTAAATGCAACCACGTCCTAAGGATTGATAGTTTAAATAGGTCTCTATCACCTTGAGGAAGCCAGGAGTCACCATTCCAACCCCCTACAGGAAGAGTCACTGTTCTTTAAGCATGGCCCCTTGCTACCTGACTCACTTCCCCATTTGTTCCTGATTTAATCAATTTCCCTGAGCCATTAATTTTATTGGTTGACCACAGTTTTGTCCCACCTTATATCCACCTTGTGAGTTCCCAGCCCCCACCCACTTTAGGGCCCTCTCACCTCCTGGTTTTACTCTATAAATCCCTAGAAAAGACAATCTTTGGCAACCAGATGGGAACCCCTTCTCTCTCAGACAGAAGCTTTCTTTCTTTCAATAAGTATATTCTGCTCGTAACCTCTATTGTTCCTAAAATTCATTCTTCGATTTTAGAGAACACAAACTCATACCAGACATATAGTAGGTTGGGAGTGTCGTTTCCCTATATCATTACAATCTCATGCAGTTCATTGGTGGAGATGGGCAGGGCATTGGTGGTATTAGCTCAGCTGCCAAGAGTTGCCCCATTTGCCTGTTTTCTGCCTTCTCGTGTACGGTTTGTACTGAATAAAAGTTAATTGCACAGCCTGGCGTGATGGCACACACCTGTAATCCCAGCATTTGGGAGGCAGAGGCCCGAGGATCACTATGAGATCAAGGCCAGCCTGGGCTACAAAGTGAGTTCAAGGCCAATCTGAACTGTATAGTGAACCCTGTCTCAAAAGGACAAAAAAAAGAATATAAAAATCAAAGTTGGGGCTGGAGCCCTAACGGAGTCCGGGAGGGAGGGAGGAAGATGGCTGCCCTGGCGGCCTGGTGGGGAAGGGGCGCGACATCAGTCGAGCAGCCCTTCAGCGCCACGACCCCTATATCAACTGCATCGTGGACGTGGCCAGCCAGGTGGCTCTGTACACTTTCGGCCATGGAGCCAGTGAGTAGTGCATGCGAACGCGACTGGGCAGTGCAGACCCGGGCTGGAGCGGGACGGGGGTCCTACGCGGGGTTCCAAGCTGGAGATGATATGGCAAGGGAAAATTAACCTGAGAAGTAAAGAGGAGGAGGATGGAACGCAGACATCAAGGTTTTCTGCAGCTTGCCATCTACCCAGTGTGGAGAATGGAGAAGGCAGCAGACTTAACTATATTCTGTTCTTTCTCACAAAGAGAAGACTGATGTGGAAGGGACCTTATTTGTTTATACAAGGTCTGCTTCTCCAGAGCATGGATTCACCATTATGAATAGACTGAGCATGGAAAATAGGACAGAACCCAGTACTAAAGACCTGGATTTCCAACTCCAGGACCCTTTCCTTCTCTACTGAAATGCCAGATGTGAGTCTCTTAATACATTGGGTAGTTTTATTTCTGAAGTTCGACCAGGTCTTTAAAATTGTAAAGTGTGCACCTTTGTGTTTGCATTGAGAATCCGTGACTACTGTCAACATTAGCTCGAAAAATTTATGCCTTAAGAGGGAACTGTCGGGCTGGGGATTTAGCTCAGTGCCATAAGCACCTGCCCTGTAAGCGCTCAGTCTTGAGTTCAATCCACAGTACCAAAAAAAAAAAGAGGGAACTGTCTTGGAAAGTTCAAGTGTGAGGTTGCTAAACACTATTTTGAGCAGCCATACTGCTTTGTAGTGTGATTCCGTCATTGATGTTAACCCTGAGCACTGGGGTCTTTCCGACGTGGTGAGGAGACTAAAGAGGGACCTGAACGTGGAGCCACTGGCACAGAATTAATGATTCAGCTAGTGACACTTTTTCTTCACGCATCACGTCTGACATAGGACATTGACAGTCTTCTAGGGAGAGGGCCTGCGTAGTAAATGAACTCAAAAGTCCAAAGAGTTTGATCCTTAATAATTTAATGGCTTTGCATAATGTTGAAGTTATATTTGGTAATGAAAGGATCTTTTTCAGATTTGAAATGAGTTAGTAATCACATATTTAACAGTCTCTTCATTTTATGCACTTGTCTTATCTGACCACTGGTGTTGTACCAGAGAAAGAGTGATGACATTATCACTGTAAGGAAATTATCAGTGTTAGTTTAGAAAACTAAAACACTACTCAGTGTATAAATATGTGTGTGTGTGCTCGTGGGCATGCCCTTATGCATTATAGATAACTTTCTAAAAGACCTTGCAGTTAAATATTTTCTCTCTATATATTTCCATACTACTCTTGCCATTTAAGAAATAAGAATTTACCTACTGTGTATTATTTC
>PVJX010044074.1:0-13350 GCA_004027295.1 Dolichotis patagonum
TGTAATTCATTTTAAAGAAAAAAAATAACTGCTCAGCTCAATAGCCTACCTTAATCTGGTGATTAAATTCCATGGATGAGCTGCTATAAAAATACAAAGTGTACCCATATATTGGATTTTATTAATCTCCTGATTTTGACTGTCTTGTTTTTATTCTTCAAATAAACTAGAAAAGTCCATTTATGCTTACATTCTGAAGTATAATTACTATGATTAAAAAGTTTCAATAACTTACGAGCTGTAAAACTAGTAAATTATATCCAGCCTGTAAGTAGAACTAATTATAAAGCTGTTGCTTGATTAAGGTATTTATACTAAAGAGTATTAAAGGGATTAGTCCAAAGCTTTACATCCTGCAGCACAGAATTAATATTCAGGATTTAAACACTCAAATTAATTCAGGTACAGCAAACAATTATACAAAATAGGGACACTCGACCCACTAATGACCACACTAGTCTTCCATGCTAATTTGCAGTCAGGTACTTACTGACCTCTCTGTGTGTTCCCAGACGACTGTTTTAGGCTAATTCGCGTCCATTGTCCACTGTCGTAGCCCTGGGTCTAGTCATCCTAGTCATGACTGCCAGATGAGAAGCACAGACTCTGCCTCCCTTGGCATCATTCCTTGTTTGGTGACAGCAAAGTATCTCGTCTTGCAGGAAGTTACTTGTGAATGATAATTAACTATGTATCATCAGCTTTATCAAGAAACTACATTTTGTAAAAATTTTTCTATGAGCTTTTCCAGCCTCCTCACCAAACAGTCTCAATACACTCCAAACTTAAACTTTTGTGAGATCCTGGGCTAACTGGAATAAACACGTGGAAAGAGAAACAGACTAGGTTAAGGTAACAGCTATTATAGTTTAAGTCTGAAGATTCCTATAGACCACAAGGTACCAAACCATGCTCTAGCCCTCTATTCAGTTTTCTCTATGATTTGTTCTGAGATAAGTAAACTCAGTCTGAGTTCTGTAGAATGTATTCATTCAAAAATTTTATTTGTTTATTTATTTGGAGACAGTTGATAAAAACCTTTTACTGTTAAGTCATAAAGAGGTATCAAAATTAAAAAGTAAATATTACAGGGCAAGACTTAACAAAACTGCAAGGAGCGTTACGGGAAGTGAAAAGGCACAGGGTGCTCATTCAGATGGGAAGCACAAAGACAGGAACAGTGAGTATGTGCTGAAGGTGCCGGGGAGAGGAGCCGGTCACATTTTGATTTTAGATTAAGAAATAATGGGATGAGACTTCCAAACCTATGTGCTTAAGAGTCACCCTTGCCCTTGGCACTGCCATCCTCTCCTTCCTTGGTCTCTTTTTCTTCATCTTTGATCAACTCCAGCTGGTCATCACTGGGTCTTCATTATTATCATCACCCAGTAGGTCCCCTCCTCTGCAGGGTCAGCTACATCGCCCCCAGACTCCATCTTCACAGTGGTCTCATCCTTCCTCAGGGAGGCACTCGTCTACTCCTCTTTTGACTTATTCTCCATCTCTGCCTGTTTGCTCTGTTTCTTTGCAACCTTGTCCAGGATTTCCAGCAAGGAATCCACTTTTTTTTTTTTTTACCTGGATCAGCTCCTTCTCAGTGGCCTGCAGTTCAGCTCCTCTTATCTTTCCAGCCGTGGAAGAAGATCCCCCTGGCCACTGTTAGAATTGAAGCCACTTTTGCTCCTTTCCAGGGTATTTCCTTATACACACTGGCATCTTAAGGACACTATAGCCGAGCAATAGAAGGAGAAGGAGAAGGAGAAGGAGAAGGAGAAGGAGAAGGAGAAGGAGAAGGAGAAGGAGAAGGAGAAGGAGAAGGAGGAGCACTGCTGGATAACGGCACATCCTGTCCTAGTAGTCACATCTGAAGGCGAAGTTCAAGTCAAAGCGCAGTTGTACATCTCTGTTGCAGATCATTTCTCACCGGCTGCTCTTCTGTTCCCTTCTGGCTCTGCAGACGTATTAACATCCAAAGCCTTATGAACAGAGGGACCCACAGTTTGGCCGTACTTCAAATAGATCCTCCACATTGAACCTCTTCACCACAAAAGTGCCAAGATTCCCAGTGAGCACAAGACAGTGCTCATGGAGCCAGGATCTGTCTTGTTGGCAACATTGCTAGTCATCGTGTTTGATAATAAGGTAGCTGACAAAGGCCAAAAACTGTCGTTGAGCACCACAGAAATCTCATAGGGCGGTGTGACTGAAGAAATTCAATTCCGAGTCTCCTACTCCCAGGTTCCAGGTGGAGAAGTTGACTGCTGCTTGAGTTCTGTAAGGCTGCCATAAATGCTCAACCTGCATCTCCTCACAAAATGATCATGCAAAAATCTTAGCAATTATTAAACTCTACCTTGTGGAGTATGGAATATTTAAAGAAAGAAACTGATAATACAGATCTGAACCAAGGAACCGGCACTATAGTAGGAAAGATAAGATAATCATATTATTAACTGTGTACACATCTGAAAGAGTTGAAAGGCACAGTGAGGTTAGTTCATGAACAGAAGATCCCATAGGAAGAGCAGGTATGCTATACAGGTCATTCGACCTAGAGCCCAAAGATACACTGTGTAAACTTTTAGAGTCTTGCTCATTGCACTTGTCAAAAATGTTTACTTTATATAGGTCTAACATAACTGTTGAATTAGGATACAGTTAATTTTTCATATGCACAAAAAGAATCACTCTTGCTGTTACTGAGGATCCACCAAAGACATAGCTCACATGGTGATCCACTGAGGGAAAACACATTTGTTTCATTTCTTAAAATTTTGCTGTTCATTATCTTATGGCTTCTTTGGCCAGGAACTCTCCTGTTCTGAGACAGGGTTACGCAGCAAACAAAATGAAACATCAGCTTCTCCCAGTGGAGATTTAAAAATCACTACTCTAGCTTTATTTCAAGGAAGGGTGAATAGTGAAGCAAAAGTATAGAGGGTAGATTTGATGGCTGATGAGCTATAAAACATTCCATGTGATGAATCACAGGCAATATGTGAGTTTTGAGGATGAAGTCCTCCAGGAAAAGTTGGACTTTACTAGAAACATACCTAGCAAAAAGATGCTCAGACCCAGATAACCATCCCTGAAATTTGTCCTTTACCCAGTTTGTAGTAGATAAAATTCTGATGCTGCTCTTGAACCAGAAAACTGACTACAGATCTTCTACCCACAACTTCTAACCACGAGAGTGAGACAGACGCACATTGCAAATGACACAAACAAGGCTTAGTGTTCAGAACCTTCTGCCTGACTCTGACTCTAAGCAGAGAGCTGGCTCTTCCATTCCTGGCCCTGGCCACTCCACAGTGCTGACGGCTCTGCCGTGGCTGCGAGAAGCATTAGAATCTGGGTAAGAAATGTTTAATAGGGAAACATCTAATTCATCCCTGATTAGAATAAGATTCCTGATATAAAATTCCTAAAATCACCTTCATATGTACTAGTGTATTATATTCAGCATATACAAAACATTGTTGGTGAGTAAATGAATTTGCAATGATCCATTTTCATCTCACCCTATGACTTTGCTTGACGAAGATCAACAAATTCAAGATAACATTTATCTAGGAAAGAGTACATTCAAGGGAATTCTTTTCATTCTTTGAAAGTCTTCTCTTACAATTATTTCAGAGGGTGTTGAAAAATCATACATGCCTGGTTGTAAACTTTGCATTGACTAGCAGTGAATAAAAGACTTTTCATGTCTTCAGAGACCATCAGAACCAAGAATGCTATGCCATCGTGTTAAATGGAGAAGGTTCTCTGAGCCAGCCTCACAAGGAGGATGGGTCAGAGTCGTGCGAGTACCGAGCTGTAGGATGAATAACCTGGTATTGTGTAGATCACCTAAATTTTGAGTGATATGGAACCCAAAATGCGCATGCTTTACACCACACCAAAAGTTTTTAATGAGTAAGAGAAAAGAATTGTGGGTTCATATTGACAGTATAGATGAAAAAGGAGTTTTAATGATCATAAAACCACGAGCAAAAAAATAAGTTTCTGGCAGTAGAAATTAACTTTTGTGATTCTCAGAAATCTTAAAACTTAGCATAAGATCTTGGTTGTAGTAAGCTACTAAATAATTTTTTTCTTATAAAAATGATGGCAAAATAGGTTGGAAAAGATAAGGTACGATTTCAGGGTCAGTAAGAATGAAAGAAATGTCCCGAGGCCGCTGCTGTCTGGAGACACCTGCACGGCATGAGGAAAGCGGGACAGAGAAGGGGAGGAGAGGAAGGCTGTGGTTTCCAGAGGAGCCCAGCTGCGGCTGATTTCCACGGGTCTCACGAGGCTGTTCCCCCAGGGCGCGAGGGGCGAGCTTTCCCCACCACACTGGCCATGAAGCAGGTGGTCTGCTCGTGGGGGAGAAGTATGTGTGACCCTTCAAGCCTCTTGGAGTGGCTTTGCAGCCACGAGCACCACAGGAGAAGAGAAGGGTTGAACCACCTGCAGAGGCCCACACCCTCTGCAGCCCACCGGGATGCACCAGCCCTGCGACCCGGCATGCAAGCCAGGACAGGAAAAAGAATGTTGCTGAATCAAAGAGAGAAAAGGTTTACTGACCTAACATGGTGAAAAACAGAAACCGCTGAAAGGTTTCTCTCAACTGTATTTACTAATTGTATAGCAGGCATACTGCCACAACATGTATACATTTTTCCCCTTCATTTTCACGAAAATTCAATGAAGGAGATATCATTATCCTCATCTTGCAGAATAAAAGAAAGACTGAATCGGTAACTCTGTTTAACTCTCTAACCTTTATGAATGATTTATTCACAAAATTTCTTTCTGGAACGTTATCAAATATTTACTAGCATTTTCGACGTTATTAGTAGTCCATGAACTTTGAGGAAACTTTGGTGTTACACAAAGAATCTAATAATATTATGAAAAGGAAATTGTAGTAAAATGTATAAGGAAACCAGAATATGTTAAAAAAAAAAAAACAGCAAAGGAATTTGGTAGGAAATAATTTCATTCCAGTAAGAACACTGGAGAGATGGAGAAACAGTCAAAATTAATGGAAAACTCAGCCCTATGACATATTATAGTTCAAGCAGAACTTGTGCCATTCGCATTCTAACTACACATCAAATATTTACTAAATCAATATCCAAAACAGGAAAATCATGAAGTTAGGGTATATTTGAATAATTCAGAGATAGAATCATAATAAATACATTTAAGAATCATGATTGCACTTCTAGCACAGGAGTCAAATCTTTGAGTAAATTACAACTGGACTGCTCATAGAAACATCACATTCTCATTTCTGCTTCTACATCCATACAAAAAAATATCCTTATTTTACTTTTTGGGATGATTGGCTAATTATACACATTAAAGTGATTTGAAAATAGTGTTTGCAGTAATAGTTATCCTTCTATAAAGAAATGTAAGCCATTTTAGGATTTCTTAAAAATGGCACTTTTATCCTAGTGACGTTTTTTCTCTCTATGCTAGTGAGCACAGATGGACCCTGAGATTAGTTAAGTATCACACCAGCTCAAATTATATGGTGTATTTATAGGTGATAGTATAACCAGTTGGTGTATGAACTTTTTCTCTAGTAGAGTGGATTCTTTAAGCTTCTGAATTTTAGCCAGTTGGTGTTTCAGTGTGAATGCTGTTTGCTGGCCAGGATCCTTAAAGTCAAGTTACTTTTACTAAGTACCTTAGTAAAAGGTCAAACTTGTCCATAAGAAAAACAGTATCACATATCAGATTGAATTTGAATTTTGAAATGCAAGACAAAATTTCAAATGAAGATAAAATAAATGGCAAACTATAGGCCTATTTTTGTGGAACCAGTAAAATGAGTACATCTACTGCAGAAATAATTAAACAACAACTCCAAGTTAACTAGCCAGATAAAAGAAAAACATCTTCATTCCAAAATAAATCATGATTTTATAATTACAAGAAACTTCATCTTTTTTTCCAAAGTTGAACTCAACCAAGAACTTCATGTGGATTAGTAATAGTCATTTTAGGTTAACCATTTTATCTTTTGTCTTTTTGTGTGCAAACAGGAGGAGTTTCCCCACTGCTGGATTGCAACTATGACATCACCCTGACTGGTAGATAATGGGGTATCTGTTTAGGTATTAGGTATGTGATCTTCATAATATCTGCCCAAGAGTTTTACAAATTATTGTGAAGAATGTGTACATTTATACAAATCCAATCAGAATAGGAATTTAGAGCTTTTAATTAGGAGTCTAGAGTTTAAGGTTAATCACATGTCACTTTCTAAACAAAACAACTCATGCACACCATTGTATGTGTTCTTTTTCATGTGTGGTCTCACCAATTTTTAGATTATTTTGGCCATTGTTTTTGATAGCTTTATTTTATAATTGTAATTGGCATGAGAATATCTGTTTTGTCCACCACCTTCTTAGTTTCTCTGGCTATTCTTCTGGTTATGTAGAAAAATATGGAAATAAAATTATTTTTATTCATTTTCTTCAAGTATATATACACAAAAGCTCACAATTTATAGGTTCTATATAACATAATGAAGTTGAGTCACAGCCAGTCGAAACATCTGAAATGATGTAGACACAGCATAAATATTGAAATGGTGATGAAATGAACTGAGAAAGTAAAAGTATACGAATCACTTCCAGCCAAAGTAAATGTCACTTGAAAAAGGTATAAAAGGAAAGGAAGACAGCAAGCATGCTTGGTCTCCTGAGACTCTTACTTCTCCAATGTTTCCATCAGTCCTATGGTGGTGGCTACTGCTCAGGTGTTGATAGGCCCAAACTTTGGTGCCCCTGTTTTTTAACCTGCAGATCTTACTGGGAGATAAGATTGCTTCTGATGGGAATGTCTTAAAAATTGTTAGGAAAAATCATGCTACACATGATAGATCATGCATGACAAACATTGCATTGTATCATTTCAGCCATCTGTTAACATTTTCCTACAAACTAGAGGGGTTTGTTTAACTAAAATATGAAGGTGTTCTAATGTAGAACAGATTTGAAAGCACTTTATTAAGCCAGTGATTTCATGGAACAGTTGCATGTATGAAGCTTAACTAAAAAATGATGTTATTCTGTGAGCTCATGTATCAATGAAGTGACCATTTCATGTATAAGTAAATTATACAATTAAATTGTATTTACATCACTCAAACTCTGACTTTTTGTGTGTATTTGCTTTCATGTATTAAAATATGGCATGAAGCGTCTATAATTTCTATATCTATAATTTATATAAAATCTATTCTTCTAGTCCACTTTGTTGCTGTTTTTTCTGCTGGCATAATTAAGCCTGGTCTGACTCTTAAAGAGCTCCTCGTCTTTCCCCTTTCACCTTCCCCTTAACCTCTTTTTCTAATGCTTACTTATTCTTTCCCAGGCTGTGCTCCCTGGCTGAAAACCTCACGGGTTCTAGCTCTCTCATTTGGTCCATAGCTTAGGAGTCTATTCCCAGTTGTGTGTCAGGTCAGTGCTCCTATAAGCAAGAAGTCTCTAAAGTGGATTCACTGACTTCCAGGTGGACTATAACCCCTTAAAAGGTTAACAGGATCTCCTGGGTCCTCATGATGCATGGGACACATGGCTATCAAACACTGAGCTCTTGCCCTCTTTCTGCCATCCCATCCCATGCCAATAACTACCATTCAGGGTCACTTCTCAGATAGACAAAGATACAGAGGCTGGAGAGATATTCATTCTGTATTACTAAAAACAAATCAGAGGAGAATGGAGGAGGTTGTGGGAAAACTAGTAGACTAAAAAGTTGAGACATTTGGCCAAATATTAGACTCAGCACTCACTGCCTCATTAAAATAAAATGATTCCAATGCCTCTTCTTCTGCAAGGAAATCTGGCAAGAGCTAGTTCACAATTCTTTCCAAGTTAAATAAAGCAGGTACCCTAGGGGACACCCACACGGGCTGACAGTGAGGGATAGTTTGGGAAGAGGTGTGGAGGTAGCACAGCTAAAGAATCTCAGGGGTGCAGTTTCCATGTGGAATTCCTGGAAATAGAATGAGTCTATGGCAGGAACTCATCAGTGTCTGTTTGCGCTGGATTCCTACACTAAATTGGGTATCTTTCAAATTTTGGATGAACTACTAGCTCTTCTATTCTGAAGGTAGGCCAATTTACTTCATATTTCAGATGTGATTCTTTTTTAGTGATGTACAGATAATGAAGACTTGCAAAGAACATTGCATCTGTAGATGCCAGATATTATGACTGAAAAAACTCAATTGATCTCTGAAAAGCCTTTAGTACCCACTTGATTGTGTAGTTAAATGACACTCCTGTAGGAGTTCTGAATTTGTCATGGCTTCATCATCTTGGCAATACAATGAGTTCAGAAGGGATGATTCTGTAGCCCTCAATTTAGTTTTCTTGGTAAACTACAGTGAAGATACTAAGTGACTTCTCTGAACTTACACAAGCATAGAGCTTGACACGGAACCCAAATGGGTGCTTCCTCATGAGATGGCATGTGTTGCACATTGATTCCTTGTCACAGTGTGTGAACAGTCCTCACAGAATAGACCTGCACTCTCCTCCTAAAATTGAAGTGGTAACATTTCTGATAGACTAAAGCTTGAGTGTTTTTTCAGTATCAGTTTATGCTCCCTAACTCTTGCCCTCACCAGATTTGTCGTAAGATGCAGAAATCATTTAATGGCACACTTTCAGAGGAATTATTTCCTCGCAATGATTTTCAAGACTAGAGGCTTCTCTGAAGAGCTGATAAAGACCTCTAAATAAATTCAGCTCTGCTCAGGGGTAAGCATCAGCCATCTTTAGATATTAGGGGGATCCAATCCCCTAACTGCACACCTATCAAAGGAAAAATATACTCTTAATTTGCCATTTAGTGGCTGATATGAAAATCTCACCCTTTTAGAAAATATGAAGGTTTTCTTTCTAATAAATTCATTCTTTAAAACTCTATCTTTGTCTACCATTGAGGTATTTACAGGTGATTAACATGTTCCTCGATGAATGTGGAGTAATACACTAGCTGGAGAGTTAAACTAGATAATGACACATACTTTGGGTCAGATGTAGTTTTGAATGTAATCCAAGGTTTGGCTGATATATGACAATACAAGCTATTTTTAATAATATTTTAAAATAATTGTCAGTGTAGTTGGAAATAAAGCTAGTAAATGTTAATAAGAAGTTCTGTGCTCTTAATTTTCTGAAATTCTTTTTGTCCTATAAAGTCTTCTCCTTGTCAGACTCCCCTGCTTAAAAGTTTGCCAGTTAAAGGTAAAATTATTATTATTTATATGCATAGTATAATACAGTAAACTTAGAGTTCAGTCTTGAAATACATGGCCTCAGATCAGTTTGCAAACAATGAGAAAACTAAAAGGAAAGGGATATCATCCAATCAAATATTCTCCCCATTCTTTTCTCATGTCTCAACTTTGAATTTTCTTGTCTTCTCAATTAATTCTCCTTCTAGGCTGGGTATTAAGGAAATCTTTTACTGATATGGCTTTAAATGCATGTTAGCCCTTACATTCCTGTACTGGTTATACCAGTTTTGATATCTGTAATTCAGGTTAATGCATTCTAAAGTAGAAATAATTATTGTGTACTGACCTTTTAACTGCCATAGTGATTCACACTCTCCAGCCAGTGTGGATCTTGAGACGGGTTCACTAGCAAGGGCTGTTGGACACTTTCCTGCTGAGTCACTTGAGGCAAATCCTGACTTGCCGACCTAGAAAGCTTCCAAGAATGCTTCTCTGCAGTCATTAATGTAATTGGAGATTAATGGAAGCTGTAAGAAGGTCAGAACTTCATAGTATGCTGATAGTGAGCTTGGATTTCAATCCTCTGCACAATTTTGATGGGAATTATTTCAATAAAATTGCATAAATGGAATAATATAAGACACATGATTTTTAGGTCACTTTTTAATTCAAAATAATGACATTAAGATTCATCCAAGTTGCTGTGTGCATCAATGCTATTTTATTTTTTATTGCTGAGTAGTATGCTAAGGTATACATAATATCTGCATTTAACCAGTCTACTGATGAGTGTCCTCAATGCTGTACAGAGTTTTTGTCAATTATGAATAAAACTGCAATGCACATATGTTGGCAAGTTTTAGTTTGACCATATGTTTTCATTTATCTTAATATAAGTGCTATGGAGTGCAATTACTAGGATGAATAGCTACATGCTTAATTTTTTCAGGGGTTTCTCTGTTTCAATTTTAATGGTATATATTTTATTATTTCAAATTAACATAAAAATATTTAATACATATTCAGAAATCCCTGATACTATAAATGTGGTATATAAGCCATTATATCTTTAGTATGAAAACTAAATAACCAAGTAATAAAAAACATTACTACATTAATATGTTGAGATAAACAATAGAGAAAAATATAAAAGGAGCATCAAAAATACAAGAAGTGGAGCCAAGGATTTAGTTCAGAGGCTCAAACACTTGCTTGGTAAGTGTAATATCATGAGTTTGATCCTGGTACCAGAAAAAAAAAATAATACAAAATGTGGGAAAAATGGAGTGTAGAATTTTGTTAGATTTTTCTCTGTGTGTATTTGTGTTTCCTTTTTTTTAAACAATTAGTTTATATTGTTATCATTCCAAAATGAGTTGTAAGTAAAAGATGGCTTTTGCATGATAATGACAAAACAAAAACCATCAAAATATTAATACCAATAAGCAAGCAATTAAATCATACTACTACAGAAAGATCACTTAGCACAGAGATTATAAAAGGCTGAAAACTGCAATAAAATTGAGTATCAAAATGACAGTATTAAGACCTTACCTATCAATAATTATCTTAAACTTAAATAGATTAAATTATCCAAATAAAAGATATAGAGTGATTAAATAGGTTAAAAAATACGATGAAACCACATACCACTTACAAGAAACTTATTCTACCACTAAGAAAATGTAGAGACTGAGTGTAAGGCATTGAAATGAGATTTCCCATACAAATGGAATTCAAAAGAAAGCAGGGGAAGCTGATAAAAGTAGATTTTAAAGCAAAAGCAGCAAAAAAAAAAGATACAAGGATAATTATTTTAAAATAAAAAACATAAATTCAACAATAGTAAATAACAATTCTAAATATATACTTGACTAATATGGGGCTCCCAAATATATAAAACAAATATTAACAGGTCTAAAGAGAAAGACAAACTCCAATGTCACAGCAGTGGAGGACTTAATATCCCAATTTTAGTAAGGGAAAGATGATTCAGATTTTAAAAATCAGTAAACAAAAAGAGATGAATTGTATCTTCTTCCTACTATAGATCTCTACAGATCTTTCTCTCCAACAGCTACAGAAAATATATTTCAAACAGCACTTGAAATAAAGTCCGGTTTAGCTCATATAGAAGGCTGCAAAACAAATCTCAACAAATTTAAAGAAAAGGTTTGAAATTGAATAGAGGCATAAAAATAAAGCATCTTACCACAAAACAACCAAATGTTCTAGGTAGAAATTTAAAAAGAAATGGAATAATTTCTTGAAACATGTAAATATTGAAACACAATACACCAAAATCTGAGAGATGTAGCAGAAGCAATACTAACAGGGAGGTTATAGCAACCAACACCACATTAAAACCAAATCAGTAGAATAACCAACTTACTCCTGAATCTAAAGAAATAAAAAAAAGGAAAGAACAAACCTAACTCAAACGTATTAGATGGAAAAAAATAATAGAAATCAAAGCACATTTGTGCCTATTTGTAAGGTCTACTTCTTAATTTTCTATTTGTTCTTTTGATCTCAGTTTATGTTTTTCCACCAATATCTCCCTGTCATGAAGACTTCTTTAATGAATGATTCTTCTTTCATTATTATTTTTCAAAATTGTGTCAACGACTCTTTTTTGTTATTTTTTTCTTTTCCTCTTCCAATGTAGGAAATGAAACTTGGGAACTCACACATGTTAGAAAAGTTCACTTGAATTCTTAGCTCTCAGCTATTCTAATTCCTAGAGGGGGAGGAAAGGGGATTGAAAAAAAAATTGAAAGAAAAAGTGATGAAAATAGAGCTTTTTCAAATGGAAAGGGGACCAAGACCTAGAAAAAGCAGGGGAGGAGTATAAAGGTAGGGTCTGAAAAATAAAAAGAACAAAAAGATTTAAGATATATATATATGTACCAACTTCTCATGATTGTAGTCTTTAAGTACTCCAAACACGTACTAAGTGTAAAGATTTAGAATAATCTTCTCTCTAGCTATCAAAAATTTTGCAGGATGTTATTAAGCCACATATATTAATTGGAAGAGAACAGACAAATTTATCATGCTTGCTATGTTTAGTCTTCCAGTTTATAAACACTATAACTCTCCATTTATTTAGATCTTTGATTTTTCTCATTATTGTTTTATAGATTTCATTATACAAGTGTTAAGCATGTTTTGTTACATTTGCTCTAAGTACCATTTTTATAAGCTTATAAATTATACTGTATTTTTAATTTTTAGGTCCAAACATTTTTAGAGTAACCTAAGCTTACTGTAATAGCATTTTTTTTTTTTACAAAATGCATGTTTTTGTGACCTGATATCCCTGGCAATAGTCATTTTTGTCAGGAAAAGCCTGATTTTTACCTGAGTTTAACGTTTTTCTATTGCATACAACATTGGAATCAGCACTAAGGCAGGAAGCAGCAGGAAATGACAGCTGAACTGGAGAATCAAGAAGCGTATATAAGTCACATAGGAGCTGTGGTGCTCTATCCAAGGAAAGAAGCAAGAGAAGGAGTGGGTAGGGAGGAGGGGCTGCAGGAGGAGAAAGAAGAGGAGCAGAGGGGCAAGAATGGGAGACAGGAAAGTGAAACAAAGTACGCCCTGAGTGATATGGGCTGTGACAGTCTGCACTTCACGCACACATTGAAGTTCCAGCTAAAACTTGTCAGCGCAAGTTTCTCTCTTTTTTCTCTATCTACCCCCAGCTTTAAGTAATTCTTGAACCTATAATAACAATAAAAATTTAGAAATGCAGTTGGCAAAATATAGAAATTTATTAATTCAGCAAATATTGAGTACAGGGTTCTTAAGTGTCATACTATGAAGCATCAACAATAGTAGATTATAAATTTTTTCCTTGCAATGCTACATTATGATAGTGAGATCACACTACTGGCTTTGGAATCCAAAAACCTATGGGTTTGCAAATGTTAATATAACAAAGTACCACAATTCAAATAATTCACATAACAAAAACGTATCATTTTACAATTCTGGGGCTTATGTAAAATATTTTAATCTCTTTTTACTCTACTTTTTTCTTTTATATGAAGCTGCCTTTAAAGATTGCTATGTTGATTTGAAGATCT
>PVJX010044075.1:0-13353 GCA_004027295.1 Dolichotis patagonum
ACAGAACTCCAGCCACCTACAACCCAAACAGAGCTACACCCAGACACATAATAATCAAGATCCCAGAAATTCAATATAAGAACAGAATATTAAAAGCCATCAGAGAAAAGAAACAGATCACCTATAAAGGAAAACCCATCAAAATCACGGCATGCTTCTCAATACAGACCATCAGGTCAAGAAGAGCTTGGAGTAATGTAATTCAAGTGCTTAAGGAGAACAATCTCCAGCCCAGATTGGTGTACCCTGCAAAAATCTTTCTACAAATTAATGGAGAAAAAAGATGCTTCCATGACAAAGAGGAGCTAGGACAATTTGTGACCACCAGTCCAACCCTACAAAAAAAAAAACTGAAGGACATACTAGGGAGAGAGAACAAGAACATGAGCATTTCAGGAACAGTGGCAGAGAGGCCTCAGTGAACAAGGCAGACAGTGGAGTGGAAGAGAAAAAGACTATCATTGGCAGAAAAATAGAATAGCAGAAATGAGGCAGAGAAGATAGGCTATAATCTCTAGTATAGAGGGCCTTGAAATACTAACAGAGAGAAACACAGGCAGAGTAGATCAGGAGATAGGGTCCATTGAGCTGCTCTATATAGGGAGGCAGTGGGACCCAAAACAAGCAGTGCACCCCATGGGAGTGAAAGGGCAGGAATTGTCTAAAAAAGGGAGGCAGAGGATACTGTTAATGGGGTAACAAGATTTAAAATTTACTTTATTCTCACCACTCTGCTTGGATGGATTGTGTGCGGTTCCAGTTTGTCTACTTATGCTAGACTTGAGGCCATGGTCAGCTATCCCAAAAATAAGAGGACATATTACGGTAATCACCCCTAATTTTCCTATCAACTTAACCTGAAGCCCTTTATAACTTATACTGTCTTATTATGGCTGAACTTATTTGAATCTGGTTTGTTAGATTGCTACTTTGTATTGACTGATCTTATTTAAAACTGTTGTGATGGATAGCACCAAGTCTAAGAGCATAGGCAACTACACTGAAGATGACAAGATTCACTAAGATACCCACTCTGGCTTGACTATTACTTGCTTTTGAAGACTTATAATGTCTCTAATGTTTTGTTTTTATTAATGTTATTATATACTGCTGAGACACCATGGTAACCATTGTAAATTACCTTGTATTGTGGTTTTATGTGACTTTTCTGCCTCATGCTTTTCTAGGAATTGTTTTATCTTGCTTTGTTTTGTTTTTCTGGCTAATATAGAAATGATAGAAATACATGTAGAGACTCACGCATGTGTAGAGCTTAAAAACAGTTTATGAGAACCAACTATATAACACATGTTGAAATAAACAACTACCTTGAAGAAAAAGAGACACTACAATATCCAGTGCTGATTCCATAATGTCATGATGTGAAGTCCAGCAAAACTATCACTTTTTGTTCAAAGTGATCTTAGCTTGTTTTGCCTTGTCTAAGTTCAACACACATTAAGGTATGGACAGCTGTTTTGAGGAGGATGAGAGACACTATGACAGCCATTCTTGGCTTCCCTAATGTCTGGTCTTGAAGACCTGAAATGCCCTCCTCATCCTGCTCAGATCAATTCCATACTAGGTTGTTTCATGTGAATTCCCTATATGTGACAATCCGGACAACTATTTGGAAGAAAACAAGAGTCAATATGATAGAGAGTGAATATCTCCAATTGTCTAGCTTTGAAATTTATGTCTTACATTGCTTTCTTGTGATCCGCTTAGCTCTGTTTTGTTGTGTTTAATTTTACCCTATTGATGTAATTGCATGTATATTTGAGTGGGTAAGATCGAAGACCATATTGTTGTTTTTGTCAAATAGTGGAGCAGAACTGTTAACAGTCTCACTGTTTGAATGTCTACTTTACGTGTTTTAACTTTGTAATTTGAACAACTATTTCAAAGAAGTCAGTATGTAATTAGTCAAGTAATAATTTCTTAGGTTTTATTGCTGTTGTACTCCTCCTTTTTTCCTTGAAATACTGTATTGTTGCTACTCTTTATTCTGTTTTATTTTTTCCTCTTTAAATAAAAAAAATTTAAAACAATAAAAGAGATAGTGAGTCAGGGGATTAGGACATGGCAAAGCAAGATGGGTAGTAGGTGTGACCTGTTATTTACAAAATGCCAGGACACATGCACATAACATTGTTCAAAGCCCTGCACATGGAATATGCATGAAAACTTGAGCAGGTGTTTGGTAGAGTGACCTAGACCTTATATTAGCCTGAGGAGTGGGTCATACAAAAAGGACAGTCCATGTTACATTTTTGCCACTTTCCTATCTTGCATGGTGGATCACCCTCACACTGTAGGGTGTACATATTTTTCTACTTCTACTTTCCCTAAACTCATTCTTCAGAGCCTGGTTATTTTCTTACTTTTAATAAAACCTTGCTACTATTTGTGCTTATCTTGGATGACTCTTCAATCAATACAGAAAGAACCTAGAAACTATCTCAGGGAGACCCCAACACCCCAAAACCTAGTAAGGTATTTGCCATAACTAGCCAATAGAGCAGGTGAGGCTTTTTGTGCACTTTTTTGTTTTCTTCCTACCTCTCCCCTAGAATGGGGAATGTAAGAGATCTCTCATAGTGTCAGGAACTGCTTTCTGTGTTTCCTAACATTTAGAGTGGGGAGAGAATGCATACATAGCCTCTGGATTTTCTTTTCACCCATGAGAGACCTGCAGACCCACTTCAAATTTGTCTCCCCTTTTTTTTTCTTTTTACTATTTGTGGTCACTCTGTGTGTGTGAGTTAAATAGCCAGTAAGTCTGTTATTATGCCCATTTGTCCTCTCATTTCATACTTCAGTATTTACTTGGTAGGCTACCTGAATAGCCACATATACCAGTTTACTTCTTTTTGTGCTCAAAGTCTCATTTGTGCTATGCTCCTAGATGGCTATTTACTTTGCATAATTATACTAGGCATCTTGTCTCATCACATGTCTGGTCACAGTTTTGTCTTGTCACATAGGTGGACACTATGTTGTATCAGCCAACACCATATTTGTTTTTAGAACCCTTTCTTGTTTCTGGTAACAAAATTCAAGCAATTTAGAAACATATGCCTGATGGCCTGAACAGAAAAATAGAACAGTCAATAAACCTTAGTTCAATTAACTGTGAGTCTGTCTCTACTGCTTTAAACAAAGCACAAAGTTTTACTATCAGGGTAAATGCAAGACCTATGGTTTAAAAAAAGCCCCCCCCCCACTGCTTAAGTAAAATCATTAAGAAGCCTAACCATGACTAAAGGAATTTAAGTGGGGAAAGATTTCACACTAATTTTAAGTCTCCAACTGGACTTGGCTCTGCCAGCCCCCAACATGTTTGACAGTGCAAGCACTACTTTCTGCAGAAAAATTGGCTCAGCACCCAAAGATGTCATTGGCAAGCACAGGAAAGGAGATAAGACAGGACAAGAAATTTTTCTCGAGTGTCTAGAGACACTCAAAAATTACAAAAATGGACATTTCAAAGGATTCTGCCTACTAAGATGCAAGATTACCATAAAACTTTAACCAAAGATGTTCAGTGGAATCTTCCCTCTTAATGTCTGTCCTCTGCCTTTACTCCATCCTTATAAAAGGGACACATTTCTCTTTGTTTAGGGAAAAGGGTCTTATCCTGCTCTCTGTCTAAATCCAGGCACAATAAATTCAATGTCATGTTGCCTTTACACAAGGCTACTGGTTTCTGCTGCTTACATGTTCAATAATCATATAGGAGTTTTAAAGTACCAGATAGAACCATCTAGTGTCCGACTCCCTCTCTCTAGGGAATTAGTGGGCCCCAGTATGGAGACAAAAAGTCCTCAGTAGGGCTTTCTTCCATGCTTCTATGAAAGATGTTAGTGCTTTGGACAGAGATGTCAGTCTAGTAAATAATTGCATCTCACAAGGTACACTTCCTGAGCTCAAATCAGGTCTCCTCCACCTGTATGGGATTTCATCTTAAGGACACAAAACATAGTATGTGGGTCATATATTAACTTAAACTAGTTTAACCTTTGGTTACCCCAGGGACTTTGTGCTCTACGGGGCCATAGAATTGATTGTTCAGGAGGAAGTCTTACAAATGCATTGTGTTAAGGAAATGAATGCAGAACCTTAATCTCAGTGGAATGCTGCTGGGAAAACACAAGATGCTTTCTTAAGATGTGCCCAAGAGAATGGTAAACATGAAGGCCATATACAGCCAGAGATGGTCCCTGGTATAGTCAAACAATAAAGTTCTTATTTATCTGTACTTTACCACTCCCATTTCCTGCATCTGCTTTTGGTAAAGAAAAGACTGTAATAAAAAGCTAGGGAAAATTGTAATCCAGGCTTCAGTCTTAGAGACTGTGGCCCCTGACTCCATAAATTTTTTTTTTTTAGGGGCTGGGGATTTAGCTCAGCAGAGTAAGTGTCTGCCTGGCAAACACAAGGTTATGAGTTCAATCCCCGGTACCAAAAAAAAAAAAATTAATTTTTTATTTAAAGAGAAGAAGAAAGAAAAAACAAACAAAACAGAAAGAGGGTAGCAACAATACAGAATTCCAAAGGGGAAAGAAAAAAAAGAACAACAACCACAACAAACAAAAACAAAAATACTAAGAAATCACCACTTGATAAGTTACATACTGTCATCACTGGAAATAGTTGTTCAAGTTACAAAGTTAAAACATACAAAGTACACGTTCAAACAATGAGACTGTTAACGGTTCTGCTCAACATTCTAACAAAAACAGTAATATCCCCTAACTTTTCTTGTCTCTTGTATTCTTTTCATCTACTGTGCCTCATTTATGGGACCTGTCACCTCATAGAAACCAACAGTACTAGAGCTAGAGCCATCATGTGGCTCTAAACGACATTTCTATGAAAAGAAGCTAGCATCATCCTAGTTTGAGATAGAGACTTCTATTTACTAAATACTTTACTTTCACAAAGGACATTTTGTGGGATCATTAGGTCTCCTTCTTCTGCACTAGATGTCATTTTAAGGGTCTAATGACTACATGTCTCTCTCTGTAGACTCCAAGACAAGTCATGAGAAACTTCATGAACCACAACTAGTAGATTCCACTGACATTCTCACATGGCTTGAGTTCAGTATGAATTAGGAAATGGCAAGACATGGGTACAGGATGTCAGTTTAAAGTATGAGATTATTTTTCAGTTAAATTGTTTCTGATTAAAACAGAAGGTGAAGTGAAACCTTTGATGTTCAAGGTTTTGTGGTCATTTATCACAGGAAATGTGCAGAAACTATGGCATTTAGAATGGTCCCCAAGGAAGAGTACTATAGCTTGTATCTGAATGTATCCCCAAAGCCTCAACTGATCATGATGGTTAGGGAGTTTTTCAGACATGGCTGGATCTACAGTGTGTTACTGGGATTAAGGATGTGCAATGACTAAATTAGTCTACTGGTTGGGGTGTAATTTCTACCCAGCCTAGCTACAATATAAAGGGACAGAAAGGAGTTGCTAGTCCTATCTTTGGCCTTCTGCCTGCTATGTATGACCTCTCCTCTGTGATAACTGTCTACCATGCTACCTTGCCTTGTAGCCAGCCAAGTACAAATTGAAACCTCTACAAATTGTGAGCTAGGACCGGAAAGATGGTGGACGTAGAGGTAGCAGGATATGGAGCCTTTCTGAGAGAGACAGCTCAAATGCTAGAATAGAACACCTTGGAGAAACCCAAAAAAAGGGAGATGGACTCTCTCAACACAGGAAGAAACTGAAGTCAAAGAAACTACTTAAATAGGAGGTCCCAGGGCTACCATTAGAGAAGCTAAGATGGACAAGTAAGGCACTCTTGCCGAGCTGCGTAAATTCGTGCCTGAGATCGACTTAAGCGACCAAACCTGCGCCAATATGACTGGCTTGAGTGGCCCGAGCGGGGAGCTGAACAGCCCTGCACGCAACTGCCTGGAAGTGGCCCTGCATGCAACCCACCCAGAGGCACCGATAATTGACACCGCAGCCTCGCTGAGGTCAGAGGTCGAGTAACCTAGCAGTTCTCAGGGACTGGCATCAACATGCAGTGAGTGATGGGAATAAGACCCTCCCATGGGAAAGGGGCAACCAAATGGATGACATATTGGAGTTGGGCAGGAAAGTCCTAACTCTAAGGGAGCAGCTTCATTTGGTTGCTCCCCTTGTGGAGAGGATTGGTAGGATCTGCTTGGACTTGCTGGGACCCAGTGGGTCATCACAAATCAATTAATTCCCTGAGCATGGCACACACTAATGCAGTGAAGGCCCACAAAAGTTGACTGGCCCAGAGGGGAGGGGCCAGCATATACTGCCCTTGCTTGCACTTCACTTTCTGAGAGCAGACTGCAGAGGGGAGAAGTCCCTAGACTGTGTGATCCAGAAGAACCCTAACCAAAAAGAAAAAGGGCTGGGAATTACACTATACACTTGTATGGAAGGAACCAAAAACATGATGAGAGAGAGAAATAAGAAAAAGCCCCCGGCCCCCAACTCTGAGAATATTGAACCAGGAGAGGTAAATATAAAAGAAATTGAGGGAAGCAAACATGCACCATCAAACACAGCATCAGCAGACATAAAAACATATCTTTGGGACCTCGTAAATGAGATCAAAACTGAAATATTAATTCAAGTTAAACAAGAGATAAGTAGATTAATACAAGAAAGTCTGGGCATCTCTCAAGAAGACACAGACAGAAGAATGGAGGAATACAAAAGTAGACAAATGTTCAATGAATACTGTAAAGCAAACCTAGAATTCATGAAGCAGATTCAAAGAGATTACCAGGAAACTAAAGACTCCATAGAAAGTTGGAAACACTGCTTGAAAGAAACTAAAGATAGACTATCAAAAATTGAACATAGGCTTGAAATGAGTGATCATGAAAGGGAAGATCTCTTAAAAAAAACCAAGGGAGCAGGCAGTAACAATACAAAGGCTAGAGGATGACCAGAGGATCTGTAACTTAAGAATAAAGCATGTGAATGAAGAAGCAGGAATCAAACCAGAGGAATTAAAAAGTCTATTCACAGCAATTATTAAAGAAAATTTTCCAAGCATAGAAAAAAGAAATGATATGCAGAGGTATGAAGCATACAGAACTCCAGCCACCTACAACCCAAACAGAGCTACACCCAGACACATAATAATAATCAAGATCCCAGAAATTCAATATAAGAACAGAATATTAAAAGCCATCAGAGAAAAGAAACAGATCACCTATAAAGGAAAACCCATCAAAATCATGGAAGATTTCTCAACACAGACCATCAAGTCAAGAACTTGGAGTGAAATAATTCAAGCCCTGAAGGAGAACAACCTCCAACCCAGACTGATGTATCCTGCAAAACTCTCTCTAGAAATTAATGGAGAAGCAAGATGCTTCCATGACAAAGAGAAACTGGGAGAATTTGTGACCAGCAATCCAACCCTACAAAAAGTACTAAAGGAAATTTTAGAAAGAGAGAAAAAGAATACAAGCATTTCAGGAACAGTGGCAGAGAGTCCTCAATGAATGCGGCAGACAGTGGAGTGGAAGAGAAAAATAGACAACCAATGGCAGAAAAATAGAATAGCACAAATGAGGCAGAGAAGATTGGCTGTAATCTCTAATATAGAGGGCCTCGAAATACTAACAGAGGGAAACACAGGCAGAGTAGATCCGAAGATAGGGTCCATTGAGATGCTCTATATAGGGGGGCAGTGGGACCCTAAATAAACAGTGGACTCTATGGGAGTGAAAGGGGAGGAATTGTCTAAAAAAGGAAGGCAGAAGATATTGTTAATGGGGTAACAAGACTTAAAATCTACATTATTCTTACCACTCTGCTTAGATGGATTACAGGCTGTTCCAGTTTGTCTACTTACACTAGACTTGAGGACATGGTCAGCTATCCCAAAAATAAGAGGACATATTATGGTAATCATCTTTAATTTCTATCAACTTAATCTGAAGCCATGTATAACTTATACTGTCTTATTATGACAGATTTTCTTTAAATATGGTTTGGTAGATTTCTATTTTGTATTGACTGATTTTATTCAAATCTGTTATGATTGATAGCATCAAGTCTAAGAGTATAGGAAACTACACTGAAGATGACAAGATTCACTAAGATACCCACTCTGCTTTGATTATTGCCTGCTTTTGAAGTCTTATAATATCTTCAATGCTTCATTTTTATTAATTTTATACACTGCTGAGACATCATGGTAACCATTATAGATAACCTTGTATTGTGGTTTTATATGACTTTTTGCTTCATGCTTTTCTAGGAATTGTTTTGCTTTGTCATGCTTTGTTTAGTTTTTCCCTCTAATACAGAAAGGATAGATGTACACGTAGAGACTCATGCATGTGTAGAGCTTGTAAACAGTTATGAGAAACAAATATATAACACATATTGAAATGAACAACTACTTTGAAGAAAAAGAGACACTACAGTACCCAGTGCTGATTCCATAATGTCATGATGTGAAATCCAGCAATACTATCATTCTTTGTTCAAAGTGATTTTAGCTTGTTTTGTTTTAAGTTCAACACACACGAAGGTATGGACAGCTGCTTTGAAGAGAATGAGAGACACTATGACAGCCATTCTTGGCTTCCCTATAGTCTGGTCTTGAAGACCTGAAATGCTTTCCTTATCCTGTTCAGATCAGTTCCATACTATGTTGTTTCATGTGAATTCCCTGTATGTGACAATATGGACAACTATTTGGAAGAAAACAACAGTCAATATGATCAAGAGTGAATATCTCCAGTTGTCTAGCTTTGAAATTTATGTCTCTTATATTGCTTTCTTGTGATCCGCTTTGTTCTGTTTTGTTGTGTTTAATTTTACCCTTTTGATATAATTGCATGTATGTTTGAGTGTGTAAGATGGATGACCATATTGCTGTTTTTGTCAGATTGTGGAGCAGAACTGTTAACAGTCTCACTGTTTGTCTACTTTGCATGTTTTAATTTTGTAATTTGAACAACTATTTCCAAGATATCAGTATGTCATTTGACAAATAATGATTTCTTAGTATTTTTTTGGTTGTTTTCTTTTTTTTCCTTAGAATTCTGTATTGTTGCTACCCTTTATTCTGTTTTGTTTGGTTTGGTTTTTTTTTTCTCTTTAAATAAAATTTTAAAAAAATAAAAAAATAAAATTGTGAGCTAAATAAAACTCTCCTCCTTTACCTTTGGTTGTCAGGTAATTTGCCCCAGCAATGAAAAAAGTAGCTAAGACTAAGACACACACATACACACACACACACACACACACACACACACACACACAGATATCTTTGATGGTCTTATACTCAGATCCCCTTGTTTGTCATGAGGATATGGGTTTCTCCCATCTGTTTATTGAAGTAAATTCAGATAAGAACCTAGACACCTGTGATAGAATTGCCAGACATGGCTTCTTCTGTTTTTAACAATCAGGATGTAGAGGAAGTTCAAAAGAGAAAGGATAAGATTATATCTATTGAAATAGGCAATGCTTTAAAATCACACAAACTGTCTACAGGAATATCTAAGGACAACTAATGCTGCTGTTTTAGGTACAAAAAACTGCACACTGTGTACATGACTAACAATGTCCCTATCTGAGAACATAAGTATTTCCTGTGAGGAATCCTGGGTAATATAGGAAATTATGAGCCAATTCAACTACTTCATTCTGTTTTGACTTAGTTCTCAGGAAAACCCTCCTCTAGACCTATACCTGTAGTGAGGTTGGAGGGGACCCATAGTTAGATAGTTTACTCCTGTTCTGATGTCACTTTGAAGTACAAATTTTTAATCATGAGCTTGTAATTGTTCCACAATGTTACTTTCTTGTTAGAAAGAAGTTCACTAGCAAAATTGGGGACAATTTTCAAATTCAAGCAAAGGCCAAAATGGGTTTAACCTGTTGGGCCTATGCCAAGACTTCCTGATCTAATTTAGCCAACAGATGGATTCTACTGCATGGCATAATACCTGGCTTAAGAAAACCCTTCTGCTGCATCAGAAAACAGAGGAATTGCTCTGGGTATCTTGACCCAAAGGCTGGGCCAAGAATTCCATCAATTGGCATAGTTTTCAAAAATTAGATGGAGTGGCTACTGGATGGCCACCCTGCCTCAAACAATAGCAAGTACAATGATGCTAACAGAGGAAGTTGCCAAATGAACTTTAGGACAGTGACTTTTAAACCTGACTTCCCATTGATCAGAATAACCCTGGAGACAAAAGGTTACTTGTGGTAAACAAGAGAATGACTTACCAAGTCAGGTCATTCACTTAGACACTCCTGAGGCTATTACAAAATGTACATTATTCTTAATACTGCCTCTCAGATACCTACAAACACAGAAGTTAGCCACCCTGTGAATATGTGATCTGGCAGACCTATGCAAGCAGGCAAGACATCAATGACCTTCTACACCAAGAATGCAAAAAGGTATGATTCACTAACAGAAGGAACTTTGTCCAAGAGGGACATCAAAAGTCAGGTCATACAGTTATCAGTTCACAACAGGTCACTGAGGCCAACTTCCTCTGGGACAATTGTTCAAAGAGCTCATAGCTCTGACTCAGAAAAAGGCACGAAGTTATATATCTTCTTAGCCAGAGAGATCCTTTGTGCTGGGAATAAAATAACTATTCTTGTGCATACTGGGCAAACACTATCAAGTATATTAAGTGTAAACTTGTGGCAAGTACCTGCAGGTAGTAGTTTTACAGGCTAAATGTTGGTTTGCAGACTAAGACATATATATATATATATATATATATATATATATACTTTTTTTTCCAATTATTCCTTGCTCATGCTACATGTCCACACAGCAATCTGGAAAGAAGAAACTTGGTAAATAATAAGCAATCACTTACAAAACACAAGCAGTAAAGTGTGCAACTCTTAGAGGCAGTCAGTATTCCCAAACAGGATTCAAACATTCTTTGCAAAGGATTCCAAAGAGTTATGTATAAAGTCTCCTTGGAAAGTTGAAAGGCTTATATGGAGGCAAGAAGGACACTCCTTCACCCCCTCAAGGCCATAGGCTTATTCGAGTTTCTGAAGAATGATTCTGGTTCTTCCTCATGGGATTCTGTGATATTGTATAAAAATCCTACATAGGAAATTGTTAAAGGACTAAGAAAAAGATATTCTTTAGAACCTATGGAAGTCCCGAGGCTTTTCTTCAAAAAGCATGAGTCTAGTATTGTTCTATATGCAAATAAAGAGTAACTAATAACCCTAGTTCATCTCATCTTAAATGGGCACCTGTATTGAGGGTCACATTTTTAATAAAATCCATTATGTGGATAATTGTGCTAAGGCTATGGCTATCAGGCTCTCAATAATTTATCTAAGCTCCCTTTTTCCATATTTTACCCTACACAAGAAGCATAGAAATCTGAGCTGCTCATCATATTTGGGTTCTACATTCATAACATTATAGTAAAGTTTGTTTATCTCATTGCACAGGCAATTCAATAGACACTAATTCTTTTCTCATTGCCTTCTGACAGGTTTATTTTTCTTCAAACTAGTCAGTGAGTCACAACAACCCAATGTATTTGAAGAGCACCTACTCCACAGTAGGTAGTGTCTAAAATCCCTCCTAGCCAGAAGAAGCTAAAGACAGAAACCTCTAATCCCTCAGCACCATATAGAAAAGTTTGGGGATATGTGTCTCTTAGGGAGAAATAAGACAGGAGATTAGGATTGACTGGGTAGTAGGTATGATCTGTTAATCATAGAATCCCAGGACACATGTGCAGAACAGCTCCCAAAGCCCTGCAATGTGTAATTCTTGCCAGAACTTGAGCCAAGTTTTGATAGAATAGCCTACACCTGACATCAGCCTGAGGAGTGGGTGACACAAAAACACAGTCCACATTGAGATTTTACCACTGTGTTCTGTCTTCCATGATAGATCACCCTCAGGATATAGGGTGTACTTCTTTTTTCACATTTACTTGGCCCAAATTCACTCTTCAGAGCCTGTTTCCTTGCCAGATTTTAATACAACTTTGCTACTGTTTATGCTTGTCTTGACTCTTTGCTCTGGACAGAAACAACCTAGAAACACCCCAAGGAGGAGACTTCAGCACCTCAAAACCTAGTAGCAATAGTCTTTCTTGAGTGTCATAAAAATATCACTTAGTGTAGTAAACTGGTTATTCTACATGTAAAATTTCATCCTCAAAACCTAGACAAAAGAAAAATGGAGGCTAAGTGGTCAGACCAGTAAAAAATACTTCAGGACCACTGGTGTTGGAAGGATGATATATTGGATGGCTGGGTGATACTTTTGACACATCTGTCCTGTAATAAAGGAAATCCAAAAGTATATCTTCCTATCCACCCAGGAAGCAACCAAGGCCATATGTTGCATGAAACCAGTGTTCCATTAGGAGCCTGCCATCTAATTCTGGGATGATTCGCCCAATCAGCTGCAAACCAGATTTCAGCCTATAAAACTGCTATCGGCACGCTTTGGCCAAAAGGGCCCATTTCATATGCTTAGTAATGTTTGGCCAGTGTGCACAATAATTATTTTGTTCCCTGCACAAAGGAGCTTTCTGTTTAAGATACTTTGCTGCAGGGGTTAGTTTTGTATAGTCATCCCACACTTGAAAATATCCATTTTGATACCTTTGATTATTAGACTGGATGACAGGGTTGAGACCAGAGATCTAGACAGGTGGGGCTTGATCAGTGAATTTGCAATGATCTTTATGCCTCAGCCTCCTGTGTACTGGGATTACAGACATGTGCCACTATGCCTGGGTATAAGTCTTTGGAGAAGTTAGGAAGAAGCATGTGTGCACAATACTCAATCATACATAATTTAATACATAATACAAAGTTACGTACTCTGTTGCATTGGGATGGCCCAATAATAGTGCAGGTTCCTATGTCAGAGGAGGAAAGAATTGCAAAGCATATAAGCAGTACTATATAGTATGCAGATATGTTTATTCACAATCATGGGAAGTTGTGCTCAGGGCAAGTCTGTGCCACCGTAAAATAGGTCACAGACATTAAAAGATCCCAGAATGACAGAAAAGCACTGCACACAGATTAAAGCACAAAAAAGAAGCAACAACAACAAAAAAGGGCTGTTTAATCTGGTTTTAAATATTGAAAGGCCAGTCACCTCTGATTAGGTCCCTTCCACTGACTCTTTAGGTATAATTGATGGAAATGACTGACAGGGTGCTGAGTCATGTTGGTATAGGGGAATGAAACTCCTGACCCACTATGTCTGGTATGAGCTCCTGTTCTCTAAAATCAGAGAATGAATTTTAGGAACAACAGAGGTTTAAGAGCAGAATATATTTATTGGGAAAAAGAAAGG
>PVJX010044076.1:0-13347 GCA_004027295.1 Dolichotis patagonum
TTGTTTCATGTGAATTCCCTATATGTGACAATATGGACAACTATTTGGAAGAAAACAAGAGTCAATATGATAGAGAGTGAATATCTCCAATTGTCTAGCTTTGAAATTTATGTCTTACATTGCTTTCTTGTGATCCGCATTGCTCTGTTTTGTTGTGTTTAATTTTACCCTATTGATATAATTGCATGTATATTTGAGTAGGTAAGATAGATGACCATATTGTTTTTGTCAGATCGTGGAGCGGAACTGTTAACAGTCTCACTGATTCAATGTCTACTTTACATGTTTTAACTTTGTAATTAGAACAACTATTTCAAAGAAGTCAGTATGTAATTAGTCAAGTAATAATTTCTTAGGTTTTATTGCTGTTGTACTCCTTTTTTCCTTAAAATACTGTATTGTAGCTACCCTTTATTCAGTTTTATTTTGTTTTGGTTTTTTCCTCTTTAAATAAAAAAAAAGAAAATGTAAAATAGATATTGTGAAAGGAAAAGAAACTGCTCAAAAGGAAAGAAAACGTAGGACAAGAGAAAGAAGAAAAGGAAGAGAATAGAATATGCATATATACATATATATATATATGATAGCTAAGGTAATTATATTACTAATTTCTATTACACAGTGAAAAGAATGGTTTGTACTTACATTGTTTGATAAATTTTGCTGACCTATATCTTGTAATCTGAGCAATTACTTTGAAGATAGAAAGAAATATTCAATATATTAACCATTAATTTCCTATAATCTTTTGAAATTCTGTATCATTGTTTTTATTTACTCTCTTTAAATTAAGAGCGAGAGAGAGAGAGAGAGAGAGAGAGAGAGAGACTGTGAAACTTTCCAGTAGCTATGATTGCTAGCATATGCAATGAGTTTCCTGGGACTCTCACTCTCCTTTGTGCTTCCCCAAAGGTAAAACCTCCCTGTCCTCCAGAAGTAGAGCCAGTACATTTTGTTTCTTTTGTGCTATCATCCCAGGTCTCTGAATCTCCCAGGGTTCTTGTCTCTTTCTTGCTTACTTCTATTATTCTACTGGTCACTCCTCTAAAATGTGCCTATATAGTGTTAAATTGGTTGCTTTTTATGGAGAAAGAAGTGAGTGCTAAGTGCTTGTATTTTACCATTCTGGATTCTGTCCAAAATATCTTTTTCAATAGTAATTTTTTTCCTCTTTTGTAGAATTGTGGGATGAATACAGGGCCTCATACACATGAGGCAAGTGAACTACCACTGAGCTATGTCCCAAAGACCTTTCTTATTTTAAAACAGGATTTCACTAATTTTCCCAGGCAGGCTCCAGAATTGAAATCCTCTTGCTTCAACTTTCAAGGACCTTGAATTAAAAGTGGATCATTGTGGTCAGTTTCAATGGCAAAGCCCTTTTTATATTTTTCCAGTCTTTTCTATGGACACTTATCTGAGTATAAGTGTTTTTTACTTGAGTGACATTTGGTAAAATTTGTTGCAAAATTTCTTCCCTCTCCTCTAGGTTTACAACAGTATATTCTTATAATTATTTTAATATTTTCTCAGAGTGTGTAATAGTTTCTTACTAATACCTTTAATTTTTGCTCTTTTCTGTATTTTAGCTTTTAAAGGATTTAGTGTTTTATTGTTTTATGGAAGAACTAGTATCTTGGTCTACTTTTTTCTACTTTTGTAGTTTGAGTTTTTCAGATTTTTGTCTACTTCATTAATTTTAACCACTAACTTTATAGTTTCTTCTCCCTACTTTTCTTCATAATCGTGACTAACATAAATAGTAAGTCTTTTTTTAGTCCTTATAACAAGGCATTTAAAGCTCTAAAATTTTTTCTAACTAGAGATTTCATTGTATATCTTATATTTGGGTATTAGTGTAAACTTTTATTATTTTCTTTAAAATTGCTATTTTTATTTTCTATTTAATCCAAAAAAAATATCTAAGAAAGTGTTCACTAATGTCTAATGAGTTAAGTTTTTGGCTACACTTTTTATTGTGTCTAAATGTATTATTAACCTCAGCTTAGAGTCTTTTTTTCTACATTTGTAGGAAATATCTGTTTTAATGTTAGTGAAATACATGGCAGATTTTGTGGGCATTTCATTTATTTTATGAAGACTAAAAGTCTATTGGTTGGTGCCACCTAAGCCTAACGGTGGGTCTTCCCATTATCTGCACCCAGACCCACACTACACCAATCAGTAGATGAACCCAGTTATCAGATGCCATGATCCAGTTATTATGCACTGATGATCACCTTCCCAAGTCTTACCCCAAAGCATATGAGGCTTTCGGGGTACATCTAGATAAAAGCCATAGCACTATCTTTAAGTGCTTATTGTTTTAAATGACAAACTCTGTCATACAGGGTAACAGTGTTTCCTTATTAGTTTTTTTTTTAACTTGCCTCTCAACTCTTTGACTAAGTAATTATTTTCAAACATATTACTCTGTGTGTGTATGTGTGTATAACTCACTCTACTAATGGACAGTATCTTTTCTTTTAAAGAGTACATTTAGTTCATTATCAACTTATACAATGACCAAAATATAATGCTAGCCTTTCCCTGTACTTTATGTTGTAAATCATCCTATTTCATTGTGACCAACTCATCTTTATTTATTTTCTCTGGTTTGATCAAGTAATGA
This sequence comes from Dolichotis patagonum, assembly GCA_004027295.1. NCBI lineage: Eukaryota > Metazoa > Chordata > Mammalia > Rodentia > Caviidae > Dolichotis > Dolichotis patagonum. The sequence goes on from PVJX010044076.1 coordinate 2,633, forward strand.
TTCTTTCTAGTTTTTCACTAATGCAAACTGGCAAGTTCTACTGTATATTTCCTTTCAATTGATGATTTTCCCCTTTTCTAATCTAAAAAAAAAATCTCAAAATCATGGTAAAACTCCAGATGAAGGAAATACTGAGCACATATCCACATCAATTTTTAGGTTAAGTTTGGTTATTGCTACCAAAACTCAATTAATTTTGATCATATTCTCATAAACAGCAGTAAAAGCATGGAGAATTTCCCTCATATTTATTAGGTCTTACATAACTTCTCTTCTGTGATTTAATGTAAATCTTGAGAAAGTTACCAGAATTTGATATATTATAAAATTTCCCGTCTCTGATTGACTAATACCTAATATACCTTATGCCAAGTTTAGGGGAATTAAGTGTCACAAGGCTATAAAATCTTGTTAATAAAGACAAAACTGTAAGTATAATAAAACGCAAGTTCTACTTATCCCAAGGCATATTCCTCAAAACACTAGCCTCATAAGACATTTGGGAGGAAAAATAACTTCTGAAAATATTTTTAGAAAATGCCATGTATCATTCTCTTAGACATTCCAAATGTATATAAAACTAGTAAAAGTTTTGGGAGGTTCTAAAGTTTAAAAGAAAATCTTGTGATTAGAACTTGGCACAAGGTGCAGACAGACTTCAGTTTGATTCTTAGCTCATCAACTCATTGACTGTGAATTTTGAGAAGCTTACTTAAAATACATGAGCCTCTATTTTACACCTATGAAATGAAACAGAAATAATCCCTCTCTCATAAAATTGTTGAGGAAATTTAAAGAAAGGACACATGTAAAACAATCTTACTATATTGCCTTGCACATAGTAAGCACCTAATAAATGGTAACAGTTATTAACTGTCTCTGATGAATTTGAGTAATATTAAATCTGCCTGCCTCTGCATTTTCATACTCATTTGACCATGGAATCTTTTTATGATATATTAACATAACTCTTCTTAGCATTCTGTTAGGAAAGCACTGTCTAAGGTAACTAAATATGTAATATGTTAGTGTCCTTTCCAATTCTCCCTCTTAATCTTATAAAGTTTAACCCTCATTAGTCTTAAAATAACAATGAGACTTCCCCAGAGAGGAATTCTTCTATTCTCTCAGAAAGTGACAGAACTCTTCCTGGAAATCAAAATAATTTGCAACAACATAAGAGAATATGTAATGAAATGCATATGAGTGTTTACAAGAACAAGATTACAGAGGTTCAAACTAGGGAGTGATTATAGGAAAAAAAGGGACAAGAGACAATGTTCTAGGGAATATGAGTCTCTGGAGCCATGCTAGGACTCAGGAAATTTAGAAAGATGTGATAATAAAGGGGGCAATCAAATTTTACAACTGTATTCAAACCCTTTCAATATTTTTGCCCTATGACCCAAGGTAACTTAGAATTTTCCCATGCACAAGACAGTTTACTTAGGTGATTGTGACTCACATTCATTCCACTTCTTTAAATCAGCAGGAGTCACACCTCAGGTAGTCTGACTGCTTGGATTCCCAAAAGAAAATCCACTCGGACACATAATCCAGTGGTCTTTTTCCTGAAAGAGGCTTCTTTATCTAAACCTGTCTGCTTTACTGTCCTTATAAACCAAGACAGAAGAGTAAAACACAGAATCTTGTGAATAACATACATCTTTAGCCCTTTTTTCAAACTTCTATGAGGCAAGTGAAGCCAAAATACTTCAACTCACTTGCTAGTTCCTGATCGATTATTAGTGGCTCCTGAAAGTAACATGTTCAGAAAGGCAGTAAAACCCCATCTGAGCTCAGTGAGGAAAGGTATAGTGATCAGTTTAGGAATGACTGCTAAGAACATAGAAGGGAGGGGCAACAGTAAGAGTGCTGCATAGCTCTCAGTACACTTTAGGGTGCAGGCTCACCATCCTCTCCCTTGAGCCCTGCTGTGAATCCCCAAAGATGTTGGCAATACGAAGGCATAGAACATCCACTGGACAGAAGAGGAAAGAGCTACTCTTCCTCTGCTTCCAAGATACCTATACAAATCCTCCTACTTGATGTTTAGCCATACTCTCCCAACAGTCTAACGCAAATAAGGTATAGAAAAGAAAGATGTCACAAGTAGCCCATTCATCTGGACTTTTCCTTTGACTGCCTTGGGATAAGACTCTTACCCTGCTTGAAACTAAACATGGGCTCCTTGTAGCAGCAATAGTGAATGATTTAGCTCAGCTATGATTTTTATGTCACCTTAAAAACTCTTATATTGGCATTTAAATGCCAGTAAGAAAATTAAGAAGTGGGGCCAGGTGGGACCTTAGAAGGTCTTTAGGCTATACAAGCATTTTCCCAAAGATAATTTATGGATAATCTGTTCATGGATGAGTGAGCTACCTTGGAATTAGACGAGTTATTATAAAAGTGGATCTATTACTTAAAAGCAAGTTTGGTCTTGGCTTCTCCTCTGTGTTGTTCTTACCTGCTGTACTTCCTTTATGCCATGCAATGCTCCAACAAGAATATCTCACCACATGCCAATGCCATACCATCGAAATTCTCACTCTGCAGAACTTTAAACCAAGTAAATTCTGTTACATATAAATTGCCTCGTCTCAATATAAATTTCTAAACATGTACCTCGCACACAGAAGTTCATAACAGCAAAGCAATGATTCAGTGCTTAACCTCACCAAAAGACATTGTCAACTAACACTGAAATCTTCAGGTTCCTAGTACTTTTCCCTATTTTTATTTTAAAAGAACCTCTTCTAACTTGGCATATAGCTCAGCAGCATAAACACCTGCCTGGCAGGTACAAGGTCCTGAGTTCAATGTCCACTCTTAGAAAAATTAAAAAAAAAAATAAGCTGGGTGTGGTGGCGCACACTTGTAATCCCAGCACTCAGGAGGCTGAGGCAGGAGAATTGTGGCAACTTCAAGCCTGGGCTATGAAGTGAGCTCAAGGTCTGCCTGAGCTGCACAGTGAGACCCTTTCTCAAAAAACCAAAAAAAAAAAAATTAAAAATAAAATAAAGAAGCTCTTCTTGAAGACCTTCCAATGATCTCCTCAAGAAAAAGGGACCAAGCTGTTACCCCGGTAACCTTTAAATTCCTATTTCTCTTCTTTGCAAAATACATGAGGTTTATCTCTTTTTAGATGGTCCACTGCTAAGTAGGATTCTGTTTTATTTCTTTCCTAGCTTAACCTCAAGTATGACACATAATAGTAGCTCAATAAATGTGAATAAAGAAACTGATTTTAATGAACTGATTAAGTATTCAAAACCATGAATAAGGATACTCCTGCTAGACACATTTCCTGTGCCTAGTTTTAAACCTGAGAAATCTTTGGTGTCTTAAATTTATAGGATTCAACAAATTTTATACAGACTGGCATATAGGGAAACAAAAAAAACTGAAACATGATATAGAATCCATCTTAGTTACTTTTGTATCATTGTTAAGACAAAATATCTGACACCCAAATTTAAACAGAGAAATGTTTATTTATCTCACAGTTTATAGAACTTTCAGTTCATAACAGGGTGACTCCCAGGTAGAGTGACTTGGCAGAGAGACATCCCACAGGAGAAATAGTTCACGTTAGGAGAAGACAGCAAAAGCAACATGGTCAAAAGGAGGATACAAGCCTCTTTCTGTCACTTATGTTGTATGCAGTCTACCAGGATTAGGGTAGTGTCCATCTAGTCAGTGGATGGATCCACAAATCACCCACCTTTAATCCCATCATCCTTAGTCATAGTATTGCACACTCTAGATTCAGCCAGCTCTGAAAAAGTCCCATGTGCAAGGGTACAGATCTATCTACACACTACAGACTCAAAGAATCCAGTTGAGGGCCTAGATCTCACAGTAATGTCCTGTACAAGTCCAGCTGAAGACCTAGAGCCCATAGCCAGGTCCTCTGCAAGTCCAAATGAAGGCCAAGTGCACAACAATGTCTCATGCAAGTCCACATCAAGGATATGAGAAGAGCCAAAAGTCAGTGGTGGAACCTAGAAAATCTGCATCAGTGGGATGAAGGATCTGTGCTAGCAGACTGAGGGATCTAGACTGGGGTGAGGAAGTGACCAGAGATCTCCTGGAAAGAACTGTAGCCATCCTCAGCAGCAAGAAGAACCCGAGTTCCTCCAATGATAACAGTTGAGTTCATTTCAACAAAACGAGTTTGACAAGCTTCTCCAGGAGAATCAACAGCAGCATTGTCCAGTTCCCCTTTTTATGCTGTTAGTAACTGTCCTTAGGTGAGTCATCTACACTCAGCACCACACTGATTCAGTTCAGCTGGTATTACAAGTTGACCATTAGTTAATTCACCACACTAGTCTTACTAAATTATGACATAATTCTCCTGTTACTCAGAATAATTAAAGGTTTAGTAACAAAGGCCTAAATTAAAATTTATATATAAATATATATACATATAGTTTACAAATCATTAAATGATCCTATAAACTTACAGTATTTAAAAACTGTCTAAAAGAATCATAAACCCTTAGAGATTGTTGGCCTTATAGTTTTGAACTTTGAATATATATACTTACAAAGTGATATATGTCAGTTATAAAAGACCATGTAGATGGTTTGGGATGGAATATGAGGAGGAACAATCACATGCACCAGAACTTACTTTAAATGAAAATTCATTTAGAGAAGATTAACTTTAATATGAGGAACATGCAAATCTGTCAAAATTATAAAATTGTGAACATCCTGTAAACATCTATATTGTATTTATTATTTTGGAATTCCTGCAAAATCTTTTTCTAGTAAATTCATTTTCTGTTCAATATAGTTAAAACATACAATCAATTCAATAAACATAATATGGAATTTTAAGATAAACAATGTATTTGGATATTTAAAATGTTAACCTGATTCTAAAATCTCACCTTTCAGAGGAAACTGACATTTCCCATGCCAAGTACAAATTTGAAAATCAAAGCAATTGAAGCTATTGCATACATGTAAAATACTTCTAGGATCCTGAAAAAATTTTCTGTAAATGTATTCTAAAATATGAAACTAAATTTAGATTTAGCCTTAAATATTTATAGATTTCTGAAGAATAAGAATGATCATTGACAAAATCCATCTGTAGCCTCCCATCACAAAATAAGTAACTTAAAAATAAAAAAGCCCCAAAGAAGTTAAGAAAATATCAAGTTTCAGTTAAAAGACAGATCCTGAAAAGTCTCTAAACTTCTATATTATTCAAAAACTCTTTCTGCTAATGCACACTACCTTGTATCTACCAGACTATAAAAAGTTTTCTAGGCAATCAAAGAATACAGTTTCTTTGAACTTCTATTTACTGTTTTTATTTATGATGAGTCACAACAAAATAAATACCAGCGTGGCACAAATTTAGATCAGATTTTGTTCACTAGTTTATCTTCTTAGCACTTAGAATAGTGGCTGGTATATGTCAGGTACTCAATTAATTGAATGCTTTTATTTATTGAGAGCCAGTATGAATCAGACCTAGGAATGAGCACTTCATATATATTAGCTCACATAATCTTCAAAAAATGCTGTACAGATGGAATTATGAACCACCCAAAGCAAATAATAACATACATTAAAACTCTGAAGCAGTGATGATAGTTTTTAAAGCTTCCAATGGTAATGAAGAGCCACCAGCAGCATTCATGCCATAGGTTCACCACCACTGCTCTACACTTACTGTGATCATTTTTGATGGTAAAGCCTTTAAGAGGATAATTAAAATTATAGGAGGCCACAAAGATGAGACTCTAATCTGATACTCTCAGAAGTATACAAAGAGACACCATGAATTAGTGAGCATAAAGAAAAATTGATGTATTAGAACACAGCAGAAGCCAGCCACCTGCAACCAAGAAGAAAGGTCTCACCAGAAACTAACCATGCTGGTACATCAGTCTCAGAGCTTTTAAGCAGAACTTGAAAAAATGAACTTCTACTAGGCCACAGTCAGTGGTATTCTTTGACAGCAGTCTTAACTGAGACACACATGATCAGAATATTATTTTCATGCCATTTTTCAGATGTGAAAAAAAACAGAGATTAAGTAAAATCACTGCTGTTACCACTGCTGATCTCTGGATTAATACAAGGCTGGTGGTTAGATAATGGGCAGTGAAAGAATGGTGAACAAAATTTTAAAAGATTTCTATATTTAGTAATCTGAACTCTCAGACATCAAAGCATCAAGGATTTTATCTAGATGTTCCCAAAGCATCATGCACTCATAGGTGGGCCTTTTCAGGGGTGGTTCAATTTAGAGCATGTAAATGTATGGCCTGCCTGGCAAGCGCAAGGCCGTGAGTTCTGAAGAGCTGGGGGAAAGAGTCGCTGGGAGAAGCAATAAAAATAGAGAAGTTAGTCTTGCAGAGTATGATCTCACAAAGTTCAATATCCAGTAAGACTGTCGTGTGGAATTACAGGAAATCATTGTTAAAGAGTTCCCAGAAAATACTGACTTTATACCCTAGCATGAAAACCAGAGGGGAGAACAAAACATCACCCAGCACAGCTCACAAATAAACATCCTGTTAAGGCCCTCCAGCTGCCCACTTCAAGAAAGGTTCAAGAGCCCTCAGATCTAAAGTTATGAATTGGTAAAACATTTCAGTTAAATGCTGCTGTTTAAGGGAAATGCAAAATCACTATCTTAATAGCTAAAGAATTATATTCCAGCTCCCCCAATAGCAGTAAGATTCTCCATTTTTATTTGAAATTAAGGAAATAAGTATATCTGCAGTTTAACATTATCCCAGATCCCGTATCACATAGCAATATACTTGGTGCCCTTGATTTAGCAATATTGTTCTCAGAAAAGACACATCTATCTTTTTAATATACTTTTGTAGACCATTTAGAAGTGGAAAATTGAACTAAAGAACTTCTTAGAGAGAAATCTGAGAAGGAACAAGACTTGTAACCATGACTATATCGTATTACCAAACTGCAAACTCTCCAAATGAGATCTGCAAATTAGAACTAAGGCCCCAACTACAAATAGATTGAAACTTTTGTCTCCCAAGAGACCGAGACTAACATATGATTGTTGTTATAGAAGTACATTGTCCTGAATTAATACTAGCATATTTCCTCAATATAAAAATATATTGGGCACAAGAGGTTAAGTATCATATGATTTCTCTTATATGAAAAATTTTAAGTATAAATATTTTAAAGAGCAAATACGAGACAAGTTATAGGAAACAGGGCCATAGACCCTCTGTGGATTGGAAAGGAACATGGGGATGTAGAGAGGAGGAAGGAGGGAGATAAGAAGGGGAAATAAAAAGGATTAAGATCTAATAAGTACATGACCAACTCACCATGATAAATGAGTTACGTATCACAACCTAATGCTAATAAAAATAAATTATAAAACTAAACTAACTCACTAAAAAGAACTTGAAATATTATTCTTTTAATAAATGTCATTAATATATTGATACAGAAACCATTAAAATGCTGTATTAGTTCACCTTGCCTGTCTCTTTTGACCGATCTATATCCAGTTAGAAATCAGGGAGGTTTTTTTGTCAACAGTAGATATCTGTGGATTATTTGAGAATACAAGATCAAATTTAGAAAACCTGTGTTGAAATCTGCTCAACAGAACTTTCTGCAATAATAGATATATTCTATATTATCTGACATGTGGCTACTAACCACTTAAAATGTGACAGATCACGGAGGACCTGACTGTTAAATGTTTAATTAATATAGCTTTCTATAGATAGTGGCTATTGCATTGACTAGCATAATTCTACGTCCTTCACTTATTAGCTGTGCAATTTGGACAGGGAAATTTTCTGGGCCTCAGCTTCCTCACTCTGAAAATAGGAACAAAATTATTCCCTCAAAGAGTTTGTGATGAGACATTTTTTGAGATAAGAGATGATATCAGAAGGAGGCAAAGGAATAGGAGAGGGCATTAAAAGGATAAAAGAGATCAAGATGCATTGCACACATGTACCACTTTACCAAATGAACTTCACCATTTTGTACTAACAACATGCACTAATAATTGAAAAGTTTTAGAAGATTCAAAAATAAATAAATAAATGCCACCTTTTAAACGTAAAGGAGTTGATGAGGGGGTAAAATAAAGTAAACTATGCAACTCCCATAGTGGGAACTCAAGTTGTTTTTCTGCACAGCCTTTTAGTCATTCCCTTTCTCAGGCTCACCATGCTGACATTTTCAAAAGACTGCTTAACTGCATTTTACTCCTTCTAGTGTGTTCCATTTCCAGTCCTCCCAGAAAATATAACCAATTGGTTTTTCTCAAATATAATTCTTACTATATTCCCTTTTTGTTCAAAATCTTATACATCACTCTAGCTTTTAATGGAATATACAGTCTGGCTCTTGAGGCTTTTTGCAACCTGATGTGTAATAGGCTCCCCAGAAATAACCAAATGGAACAATTAGCCCTTCCTCAGACCAAAGATGTGTAGTTTTATTCCATTATTAGTGCTGACAATATACCTATCACATTCATCCTTACAGATCTATCCTGACGCTTCAACTGTGAGGAGAAGGAAATGTTTTGACTTTTTTTCTTTCTGCACTACTCAGAACTGAATCCAGAGCTTCCCACTAAGCTATGTCTCCAACTCGTTTTTATTTTGAAAAAGTTGTATAGGCTGCTTATTTAGCATTCACGGATGCTTTATTGTTGCTTCATTTTTTTCTTGTCTTTCATAATTGACCCCTATGAACAAAAGCTTCTAGAAGCTGAAGAGTTAAGCTTTTGTGTCACACAAAAGTGCCCAGCATGACAGGCACATAAATTAGGATCTCGCTATATAATCTGAAAAAGAAATAATGTTCAACATGAACACAAACACTATTCAAATTGAAAATTAGGATTTCTGCTATTTATACAAGAATATAAAACTACTTTCCCAAAGAACTCTTTTCAATAAATATGGGGAAAGAAAAACAGGGTAAATACTTGTGAATTACTAAACAAACCCTTGACAATTCCTGTGTCTCCTATTAGAGACATGCTCCAGAGAATTCTTCAAGTTGCTTGTCAAACTCTTGCAGCATGTTCACAAGCTAACACCCTCCCATGGACTCCACCTTCCCTTACCCTCTTGACCCTCCCCAATCCCGACTCCTTCACCCTCAGCTCCCCCTCATCCTCATAATTACCCCAATTTTGGAGAACATTTTCAAACCAGTCTTCAGTCATCTGATCTCCTACACCTTAAAGCCACCAGAATACTCCATCATCGAATATTTTATACTTGGCTAAATGAGATGCTCCCTCTACGTTTCCTTTGTGAAGAAAAGAGAAAACAGAAGAATCAAGGTAATCAGGGAGAAAATGTCTGACAGTTCATGACACCAGAGCTTTAGCAGTGGCTCCTGGAACAGAAGAAAAGTTTTTAATCTCAGAGACAGCCCTCAGTAAAGCAGCATGACATCAGTGTTAAACAAAATAAGCCACACTCAGAAAGTTAAATATCACGTTTCCCCTTATATGAGAAACCAAATGAATAATTAACTAAAATAAAAGAGAGATGCCAGCAAACTAGGAGACAGAATTGTGGAGACAGGAAAGGAGAAGAGGAAAAAGAGAGCAGAATGATATTATTGAAAATGACCAAGATATGTTAAATGCATATATAAACTTTCCAAAAGAAAACTCACCATTCTGTATTATTACTATATGCTAATTTCTTTAAAAAATCATGCCAGATTGCTTCCTTGTTCTCAAACTTTGGAGCATATTAGAATCATCAAGAGTACTTGAGTAAATGTTGATTCCCGAGCATCATCCCCAAAGAATGAGTCAGTGCATCATGGGCTACCCAGAAACATGCATTTTCATGAGCACTCCACTCATTCCTTCACAAAATCAAGACCACATGACAAACATTGCAATTGCTTCCCTCTCCTTTCTAAGTCAGCCTCCTGCGCAATATTTCTTATGCTATGAAAAAATAGTACACAGGGCAGGCAATATAAACATAAGCTTGGAGCATCTTGTAGTACAAGAGAGTAGAAAAAGTGTTCCAAATGTCCCAGGAAGGTGAAGGTACATCAAAGGAATACAGAAACCAAATAAAAGGGCTTCCCTGAACAAAGCTCAAACAATGTGAGCAGCAAAATAAAACACTGGATTGTAACCTAAAGTACAATCCTTAAGTATCCATGATACCTTAGTGATATATACAAATGAAAGAAATGAAAACTCTTGTGCAGAAGAATTTCAAATCACAATTGTATCCACTCTACCCTAAAGGATGAATGTAACTCCTCGCTCCTTAAGTACAGGCCACATATAGTGGCTACCTCCCAAGGGTTAAAGTAGGAAAGGTAGAGGCAGAAGAAAGTAATTTTACAATACAGAAATCCAATGAAAACTACTCCAATCAATTAATTAAGATTAACAGAAACACTGACAAGAATTGTTGATAGTATAAAGACCTATGGTGTGATGAAAATGGTGCTTTACCTCTGTAATCTTGCCCCTCAAAACCTATAACCCGAGTCCAATTATGAAAACAATATTTAGCAAACTTCAATTCTGGGGCATCTTCCAATATACCTGACCAGGATCCATAATAGTCAAAGTCATCCAAAAAAAAAAAAAAAAGTCCAAGAAACCATCACAGTTAAAGAAACCTGAAGGCACAAGATGACTAAATGCAATCCTATCCTAGGTGGAAATCCTAAAAGAGAAAGGC
>PVJX010044077.1:0-13359 GCA_004027295.1 Dolichotis patagonum
AGGCTAAAAGACAATATGGACAGACCCAGTCATTCCAGTTACCCAGAGAATCACAGATCCCTGGATTTTCCTCAGCCAAAATCTTCCTTATGAGTATGCCTCCATGAAATCAGTAGAACCACCCAGCCTGCCACAGAATCATAAGAAATTATTATTTTAAGCCAGAAAGTTTTGGAGAAATTTATTATACATGCTACAATAGAAAATTGATCTGGGAAATGAGACAATATCTTGAATAATAACCTAAAGTTTCTAGAATAAAAGATGTTTGACTGAAATTTTTAAAAAGATGAAAAGCTTAGCACAATGTCAAAATTAGGGACAAAATTTATCTAAGATTTGTAGTATAATGTAAACACTTCAAATTTCAAAAGACAATTCTAAATCATACTGAAAGAATATATAACTTGCAAAGTAACATGAATAAATTTGATATCAGAGTTCTCAATTATGACACTAAAATAACAAACCAATGAAATATTTTCAAAGAGTAAAAAATAAAAGGACTTCTAACCTGTAGCCAAATGGTGAGGAATCAGTAGGATATTCTTGGCTAAACCAGCCCATAGTAACTTTAGCATACAAGTGACACAGGAGATTGGGACATGGAAAAATTGGCTGGGGAAGTAGGTATGACCTGTTAATTATAAGATCCTGGAACACATGCACAAAACAGTTCCTGTATGTGGGCATCTCACTAGAACTGAGCAGGTTTTCTATAAGATGGCCAAGACCTGACATCAGCCTGAGGTGTGGGATCCTGTACTACCTCTTAGGACCCACATGTAGACGTTCTCACAGCTTTCCTCCAGACAGACGGCAAGAAGAGCTTGCTATAATGACTTTTCACAGGCAGACTGCACTGTTTCTTCCAGGGTGTTATTTTATCTTGCTTTTTCTTCAAACCAAGCTCCCTCTGCAGAACCAAGCACTTCCTTGCTCTTTACTTTTTCAAACAAACTTTGCCACTTCTCTTTGCTTGTTTCAATCAATTTTTTTGTGTGTGTGTGAAATGAGAAGAACCTAGAACCCAACTCCAGATGGAGAGCCAAACAACATAAAATCCAATGACATGTAATTGGTGAGCCACTTTTTAGAGCTATCTAATAACACAAGAGATACTCCTAAAAATTTTCCTGACCAAAGCCGAGCATGGTGATACATGCCTATAATCCCTACATTTGGGAGACTGAGACAGGAAGATTGCCACAAAGTTCAAGACCAGCCTTACATAGCAAGACCCTGTCTCAAAAAAAATAAAAAGTTCTTGACCAAAAACTAAGTTGATTTATCAACCCAAAAAGTTTGTAAGAATAAACCAAAATTTTTTCTTTAAAAAATTATAATCTTGAAAAACCTTTGACAAGAGTAATAAGGGACAAAGTATGAGACAATTAAAATATAGAAAAATACAGAAAAAAGGGGAAATAACTAGAGAAAACATAGATTTTAAATACAATGAAAAGCCCATGATGAAAGCTATTTGCTCTAAATTTGGTAACATAGAATAAATGCAGAGAACTCCTTCAAGCAAAATTATTGAGGCAAGAAGAAACAGAAAATATGAATTAACTATTACAAATTAAAATAGTCATCAAAATTCTCTACCTAAACACACATATACACATGTACACATACAGTTCACATAAATTTATCAAATTTTCAACAAATAGGTAATCACTATTTTATCAGAGATGCTTCAAAAATTCCCAAATATTGAAAGCTATCCAATTTTATGAAGCATATAATCCAGGTTCCAAAATTATGAGTACAAAAAAGATGCTCTATGCCAACAAGAACCAGCTAGAAATATAAAACAATAGCAATGTAGTAACAAATGACCCAAGAATTAACCTAAGGCTTGAAAATTCATAGAGAAAAACTTTAAACTTTATTAAGAGCATAAATGATTATGCACAAGTAAAATGATATACCATGTTCACGGATGGAAAATTTCAAAATTATAAAGAGGTTATTTCTCTTTCAAATTAATCTACCTAATGTAATTTCAATAATATTTTAAGATCTTAAATGCATGTGTATAAGAAAGATTCATAAACAGTAAAGCAATTTGAAAACAATGAATGTCAAAAAGAAGGAATAAAATGAGAGAAATATGGCATAGTTCATTGTGCAAAAATCAAGCATATAAAATAAAATTGTAGTAACAAATAATTATACTGATGTAGGGACAGGTAGATGGCTTCTAGGAAAAGACAGGCTTTCTTATAAATCAATAGAGATCATCTTCATCATAAGGAATTTGTATCTGCACGTGATGTATTTTGATTCCTCTTTCTTTCCAATGCCCTCTCCTCCCTTCAAATTCTCTTTTACTTTTATTTACAAAGCTGTGTTTCCACTTTATCTTTTTTTAAATTGTTATTTTCCCTTATTTCCTCACTCCCCATTCTTCTTTCCTTTTGAATAATTTCTTCCCATTTCACAAAATATGTTGTGCATTTTGGTCCTTATTGGCTCTTTTGGTTTAAACACATTTAAACACGCAATGTTTAAACACGTGGTCTGTCAAATTGCACCCATTTACCTAGAAATGTCTCAAATAGTTCCTTAATGGCAGAGTAGTATTCCACTGTATTAAAAAAAACCCCACAACATCTTTATCTATTCCTCAGTTGATGGGCATTTTGGTTGTTTATAAGATTTAGCTATTACAAATTATGCACTATAAACATGGCTGCACATATATTGCTGTGGTGCAATGTTTTTAATTCTTCTGGGGAGATAACCAGAAGGGGAATAGCTGGGTCAAATTTGTATATAGGTACAAATTCCCTATGTTGATTGTGATCATTATGTAAATATACCAATAAACTTAATTTTAAAAAATTAGTAGAGAATATTACTAAATGTAGCTTCTGCCTCTATAAGTAGACTCTACCTATAGAGCAATTAGAAAGATAAAAGAGAGAGAAACTACCACCAGAGAGATGCCAGATAACACAATTACCATAAGAATTTATCAGAAAGACTGGACAAAGCAAGAAGGAAGCCAAAAACATAAAAGACCAGAGAAGCCAACCTCCTCACCCACCTCTGATAAAAGGAGCTAAGGGGCAGTCACCTAGGGACTCTTATTTGATATGTCAATCACACACACCTACTCACATAGACAAGTATGTTCTCACTTTAACATCACTATACGTGCACGCCAGATATGCATATGTTCTCTTTGCTTAATCATTAACTTTTATTTACCTTTCTATAAAGCTCCCCAAATTCCCACACACATACACACACTTATCCATGACAAAGGGACAGGAAGATATCAAATGATGAGAAGGGATATAGAAAGAAATGCCCAAGATTAGTATCAAAGCTGGCCAGAGAGGAGGCAGCACCATTCATGAATTGGGGGGGGGAGAACAAGGCCTCACCAATAGCAAACCCTCCCTGCAAATCAGCACCATGCACAGTCTGCCATAGTGGTGGGGGATGACACAGCCATACCCAAGCCTTTCTCTGGGAGTCAGTGCCATTCGTAGACTGCTAGAGGGAGAGACCAAGGCCTCACCAAGAAGCAAATCCTCCCTGCGAACCAGAACCATGCGCAGGCTGCCATTGGTAGGGGGACAGCCAGACCCCAACCCCTCTGGTGTGCAAGCTGGCAAACAAGAAGAGCCAACATTCCCCACCCCTTTAAGTGACCAGCTGATCCAGAGAAACACAGACTGTGATGACAGCTATTGAGGTGAAATGCAATTTGATGATTGTGGTCTTGTGGTGTTTCACTGACCTTGTAGGTCTAGGGCCAGTGGTCTGATCATCTATTCAGAGGATAGTAGTATGCAGTGTGGCATACCTGGGCGATCTCCATCTGAAGGCGGTAGCCATTGTTAATTCCCTATTATCTTGTTTTAAAGCCCTATATACTTTTCATTCTTTTGTTGACTTGGTTTTTTTCTTGTTTTGTTTTGCTTGATTTTGTTATATCTAATGGCATGAGCAACATAGCAAGATATTTTATGGTAACCATTTTGGATTTACTATTGTCTGTATTTGAAGTCCTTTATCGCATTCATTGTTTTGTTTTTATTGGTTCTATTCTGTTCCGTTCTGTTTGATTTTCACTATGTCTGAAGGTATTTCAGCTATTTTGAAGACAAGAAGAGGCAATATGGTAACTATTATTGATTTCATATTGTTTTGAAGTCTGTATCACACTGGTTTGTTTTGATTGGTTTTATTCTGTTTTATTTTCCTTTGTTTTATCCTCCTTAAAAAAAATGGCCAGAGAGCCAATGGGATGGCAACAAATTCCAGGTGCCCACATAGGGGATGAGAAAAATCACTAATCCTAAATAAAAAGAAGTTGAAGTTAAATTCCACAGATATTCAGTTTCTGATGCTCCCTACTCTTTCAGAGTAGCTGTCTGTCTTCTTTTTTTTTTCCATACTTTTCCAAATAAACCATCTTCTTTTAACTCTGCTTCTTTAATTCATTACCACTGCAGAGTTTACAATCCTGGGTGCCAGTAGCTGTGTGCCCCAGCAGAGCAGTAGCACAGTATGGCATGTTGTACACTCCTTTCCCAAATGTGACATTTATAATACTAAGAGGCAAAACACATACTGGTGGCCTGGAGACGTTGAGAAAAGCTGAAATCTCAGATATCTGTAAAAATGCAAGGAAGAAATGGATAAGTTTCAGCACTGTCCTGGGAGCATATTTGTGAGAATAGCCTTTTTATTAAAAAGGCAGGAGAAATTTCTGACTGAATAAATACAGAGTTAAGAAAAAAACAACATTGAGTATGATAGGAGGTGAGGTTGCTAAAATGAGTTAAGGGTGTAGGTCCTTTGTTTGACCTTAATATTAAAAATGTTTTGTGTTGGGGCGTCATAGCAAATGAATCAGAAGAGTAGACCAGTTAGGACAACTGGAGAAATCTAAATTTTTACAATTTTCAGGCAAGGAATGATGAGGGACTGAACTAACTCTGTGGGAATTGGTGGTGGAAGGGGAAAATGAAAATAGATGGTAACCATGATGCTATATCTTGCCAGGGATGTAGTTCAGCAGCATAGCACCTTCCTGGCAAACAGGAGGCCCTATGTTCAATTTCCCATACTCCCCCCAAAAAAAGAAAAAAGATGAATCTGAATGAATTGATATATTGAATTTAATGGTAAATGAGGAGATGGCTTCAAGAAATCTCTGAATTTTCTAGTTTTGTTTGGAGTTAAGTGGTAGTAACCTTCACCAAGATAGAATGCTCAGGAGCAATCTTTCAGCCTGAAATTAACTTAATTTTGGATATATGTTTGGCTGCTTCCAATTACAGTACACATATCTAGTGGTTTACTTGGTAAGGACATTCTGGAACATGAGAGAAGATATGATTAAAAACATCAGATCAATAATTTGACCAGAGTTTGGGAAAGTAATTAAAGCTGTGATATATCCAAAATTTCACAGAACTGAATGTGAAAGATAAACATCAATTAGTTGAGTTCTCCAGGAATCCATAACAGAATTCAGTTCTATTTTTGATAGGCACAGGGGATGCTGGGAAAACTACAACCATATTTGGAAACTATCGCATCACATCTGCTTTCTGTGACGCGGTTTCCTTACTGACTGACAATCAGAATACATAAATATATGAAACATATCAAGCAGACAAATCTACTCTGCTCAGATATGCCTAAATATTTAGACACAGACAAGCAGTGGCAGAAATTATCGAGAAATTGAAATTCTAATTATTAAAGGAGATCAGTAAAACAGAGAAGAGCTCTCATTCCATCCTGGATACATCACCAGACTTGTGATTGGCTTGTTACTTCCAGAATGAGGAAGACTGTTCAACATGGTACAGTCACTCTAATTGAGTGATTGTATGTAATTCCTTCATTCTTCTTTGTAAATTTTCCTATGGTGTTATTGAAATCTCCTGCCAATGCCAAAATATTATTGGGTAGCTCTTAAAAATGGTTTGCCAAATAAACGTTATCATGTTCTGGGTTGCTCAGCTCTCCTTCTGGAGTTGGATTCTAGATTCTTCACATTTGAACAAAGAATTAATGCTAGTAAAAAGCAGTGGCAAAGTTTAGATAAACGAATTAAAGTGAAGAGTGAGGGGTTGAGTAAAAGAAGAAAAAGCAAGATGAAATAACATAAGTAGGGCAGGTTGTCATGAGGAAAACCATGATGATAAACTCTTTTTGGCATCTATGTCCTTTTATACTATCCAAATCCCAAAGAAACCCACAAGAACTTCTATATATTGGTCCTGAGAAGCAGTGCTGGGATCCCACACCTCAGACTGACGTCAGGTCTTGGTCATTCTATGGAAAACTTGCTCAATTCTCATGAGATGTCCACGTACAGGATTTAGGAACTGTTTTGTGCATGTGTTCTGGGATCTTGTAATGAACAGGTCATACCTACTTCCTCAGCCAGTTTTGCCACCCCTTAATCTCCTGCCAATGGCATCCCACTGTGAGGGTAAAATGGAGAAGTGAGCAAAGGGCAGGACGTCGAATTTGGTAGTAAATATCAAATTGAGTTCAAGTCCCAGCTCCAGGGTCCCTACCTATTTGGCACAGCCTCTGTGAATCCATTCTTTTTTTAAAATTTTGTTTTGTTAGTCCACATTTGCAATACATGAAGTTTATATTCATCTTAGGTAGGTACATATAATAACACGTCTCGATTCTTTTTTATTCCCTTTCCCATCAACCTCCTTCCCTCTGTCTCGATCGCCTTTCCCTATTTGCATTAATACTGTTGCTATTAACATTACTGTTTTCAGTTCATGTTCATGGCATATGATGTTTACTTCACTGTGGGTATTTGGTACATGTACATGATACTTCTTAAATATTTTTTTAAAAAGACTTCTTTCATGAAGTAGTTTATTATTTTTTTTTAATGGATCAGTTTAATACACCTTTTTTTTTCTTTTTTTTTTTCTTTTTTTTTTTTTTTGGTGCTGGAGATTGAACTCACAACCTTGTGGTTGCCAGGCAGGTGCTTATATCACTGAACTGAACTACTGGTCCCATCTTAAATATTTTTATCTCTCTTTCCCCTCACTGCTCCTTGCCCTTGGTCTCTTGGACTCCTCATTTGCGAAACATTTATCTCCCTGTTTTCTTCTATTAGTCCTTTATTTTGCTCTTTATTTATACTTTACCTCACTCAAATGATAGATACCACGTTCTTATCTTCAGAATAAGAATATTTGTTCCTGCCCAACATACATCACAGGACACATGGGAGTCAAAAGCCAATGTACCAGGGCTGAATAAAAACTATAGCATAGTTTGAAATTCTGCATCATTTTTACCCTCTTTTTGATTTTTTTTTTAAATTGGTACCAGGGATTGAATTCAGGACCATGGGCTTGCAAGGCAGGCACTTATACCACTGAGCTAAATCCCCAGCCCCTCTTTTTGGTTTTAAAATAGAAAAATATAGCATGTATTTAAATTTTGAAAAGTAGGACCATAAAAGATGCATTGTTATCCATCATTCTCAAACTATTCCCTGTCACTTCAAACACATTTATCCCATCATTCTTTCTACTTTTTGAAGCCCTTCTAGTAGTCCTCTTTCATTTCGTTATGAAATATGATTAAAAATACATATATAATACATATTATATATATGTGTGTGTATATATATATTTTTCCACCCATTGAAAAGGCAGGCTTATGAAAACATTTCGCTGTGTCGTCGTCTACCTTGTTCACTAGATTTGGCACCCTGAGACTTCTGGCTCTTCCCTAGAATCAAAATGATCATGAGAGGAAAACCTTTGAATTGAATCAGGACATTAAGGCAGCCACAACAGCACAACTAAGGCCACTCATGAAGGAGAACTTCCAGATTGCCTTTGAAAGTTACAAGAATTGTGAAATAAGTGCATTTGAACTGAGGGGGAATACATTGAGGGGAATTAATAGCAATGTACCTTTTACTGTAATAATTTTTAAAAATTGAGGCATTCACTATGTTTTGTGATCACACGTCATATATCAGTGAGTTTTGAATCATGTTCATTAAGGTTCCAAGTCGCCTCATTGATCCTTCAGGAGTCACAGAAACCAGGGGGCAATAAGGGTAATCTCCAGGAGCAGGTCTCTGGCTCCTGATTGCCTGTTATACCACAGCAGCTGCACTTTCTTATCTGCGTTGTCTGCTGAGGTTCTAAAGGAAATTTTGTTTGAAACTGTATCTACTTCTAAAAGCATCCTCAAAAATCACTGATGTATATAAAAAGACACATATAAATGTGAATTATTTTCATTAGTGAGTAAATTCACAGCCCTCAATAACTATTGAATAAAAAAGAACATGTATCTGAAATTGGCTTTTTGGATTATGTGTGAATTGCAATTTCTGGGATCCTCTCTTGATTTTATTATCAGATAATTAAGAATTCATTGTATGTGAGTTTGTATTATTATAATTAGAACTTGGCTTCTAGTATTGCTGTACATTACTTCTGTAAGACCATAGACTTATTTGACAGCATCTAAGGACTAGGTGCTGAATAGTCAGGAGAAGGCTGCTACTATCTCCCATCCATCCTAGTTTCATGATGGTTCTCCACTCTGCAACCCAGTAGAGTGAGAAGAGGCAATATCCTGGTTGTTGCCCACTGGAAAGACACTACTTCAGAGACTGAAATCTCCCTCTTGATCCAGAGTATTGTGGGAGAACTTAATTTCCCCAAGTTTTGGCACACTGTTTCCTATCATTAGGCCAGATTTTATTATAAAAGAGGGTACCAGGGACTAGAAGTAGAGCTCAAGATTTCTATGGACAAATCATTAAGGATTTCTTCCTGATGTATCTTAATAGGGAGCCAGGAGCTCAGGATCTGAATAGTCTGTAGTACTAATCTGCCAACTAATGCGGGAATGGGTTGATAAAGGAAAGTTTTCAGATCTACTTTAGTTCTTTAAAAAAGCAGCAATAATCTTGATGAGGTACATTGACTTTAGGAACAGAAGCTGGTTAATTATTTGTGTTATGCGTTCCTCTTTTTCAGCCATAACACCAAGAAATGTCAGCCAGAAATAAAGGAAACATTTAAGGAAATTCTTAAATTCTCAATTATCTTAGTCTTTAAAGACTTCAGGGCTTTCAATCAACATCTCTCCAGACAGAAGAATTTGCAGCTAATTTACTCCTCCTAAGGTCTGTTCCTACTTCTGCAGGTATGCTACACAGCTGTTTTTCTCACCTACAGTGCTGCTTTCTCGAATGCTACTTGGTCATCCATCCAGGACACCTGGTAGAAGCACTGCAGATTTTGCCATTTCTATTCACCAAGTAAAAGGGAGGGTAGGGGTAATGTTTCCAAAAGTAATAACCTCAGTAGACCCTGGTCATTACAGTAAAATAAGAAAAGGTCACTAAGTACTGGGTCCTTAAATCATACATAGGTGCTAGGGAAGTTGCAAAGTCTTCATTTGTCTAAAGTGAGGTAGGAAAGAGACTCAAGAGTTCTGCAGCACCTACATGAGCCATAGAATGCCAGCTCTGATCGGCTTTAGTCATAGAAGCTTGAAATGAGGAAAGCTTAAACTGAAGGGTAGGGTCGAAAGAACAGACGCCATGCCATCCAGACTCACTTGGAAATTTCTGAAACCTTACCATGAGCTCCAGTTGCTCCCTCAGATAGTAAAGGAAAACAAGAATTACCACAGGAGCTCAAAACATGGACTCACTTGCTTTATCCTGAACACTCCAGAGATGTGGTCTAACAGGCAGGCTACCCCTAAAGACTCAAACTGCAAACGCTTTTAGAATCTTTCTAAGAGCACAGGCTGCATAAGTTGAAAGAATGCCTTTGCATTATGGGTTAAAGAGAAAAAATTATTGTGGAAAGGAAACTAATATTAGCCGGAAAATCTATTTGTACAAGGTGATTTTACAGTGAGCACCTTTGAGGTGCTTGGCAAACTGATGGGTCAATTGTTATTACTCCCTATTTTCTAAATGAGGAAACAGAATTAGAAAGGCTAGGCACTATGCCTAAGGCCACATCATTTAATAAGGGATGGAAAGGAGATTTTTCTCACAACCATTGCATTCAATTAACCAACTGCTGAATCCTCTTGGTTCTTCCTCTTAAATAAGTTTCAAATCAGTCTCGTTTGCCAACTTTATTACCATGAGCCTAATTGAGGTTCTCATCATTTTATCTTGACCACTGCAGGGCCATCTTACTGGTCTCTCTACATGTCTCTCTATTTCTGCTGTTCATTCCCTTTGCTCCGTGTTCCCCTCCAGGCCACCATACCATCCTCTACTTTGACCATACTTTGCCCTTATGACCCACTCTAGACTGTCTTGGTAAAATTGTTTTCCTGTTTTAATTCCTAATTTAGAACATCACATGCTTCACATCACAGGCAAATGTTCTTTCTTCAGAGCAAATCTACAAGCACAAATCCTTAACAGTAATTAACTGGGTATCATGATTGAGCTTATGGTGTGTGTCTACATTGTCTTCCTCTATGTGCTTTTTGTGGACAGAACAAGTCTCTGTTCATTCATCTATCACTCTTACAATGTGTTCCCTATAGTAGGCAGTCAGTATGAACTTGTCAAGTAACATAAATGAATGAATTTTAAAAAGAATGAAGTTTTCAAAAGATATTGAATGAAGAAATGAATAGATGAAGCTTTAAGCAGTAGTTATCGCTGACCCAAGAATTGTACTAACAAGATAAACTTGAATCACTACTAAAATCTTAATTTTTTTGTAAACACATAAGAAACATGAAAGAGAATTATAGAGAATACTCTATATGCAAATTTTCAATTTAAAACAGAAAGTATTATTATTCACTTCAGCATACAAAAAGTACATAGGAAAATATTGTAAATTATATTTATGTAATATTTCATAGTTTTCAAATGATCTCATAATTTGCTGTTCATTTGAATTTAACAGGCACCCAATTGGCAAAGCAGGGGAGGTGTTTATTATCCCTATTTCTCAGAAAAAGAAATGAAAGATCAAAGTCACACATGCCCAAAGTCACATCGAGGCAGAGATAGAATAGAACCCAAGAATTCTGAGTGCAAACTTAGCATCTTCCCCTCTACACAGTGACCTCGGAAAGCAGACTTTGATCATCTCACAGACATGCTTTTCTAGCTTAACATGACAATTTCCTCACATCCTTTTCTGACAATAAGCAGTCAGATCCAGGCATCTAAAGAGACCAAAAAACTGAAGGCAGACAAATTCTTTCACAGTTGGTACTCTATCTTCTTTGACTTTTCTCAATCTTCCTGGCAAACAGCTGACATTATGATGCAGCCGCTCCTGTCTCAAACTCTAAACTCACCTTCCAGCCAAATGTGTCCATAGAGGGAGGCTGGGCAAGGACCAGGCAAGGATGGGGATAGACAATGAGTGAAGAGAAGTAGAAAGAAGCAGACAGACATAGGTTCAAACCGAAGCTCTACTTACTTTTTCGTGTGGATATCTAATTCTTCCACCACGGTGATAGACACATTTTCCTTCCTCCATAAATTGTTGTAGTGCCTTTGTTGAAAATCATTTGCTTATATGTATAAATGGCCTGTTCTGAGGCACTCTACTCTGTTCCAATGATTTATTTATTTGTTTCTCCTGATGTTATGCAGTCTCGATAGTGTAGTGTTATAATAAGTCTTGAAGTCAGGTAGCTTAAGACCCTTAATTTTGTTTTCTTCGGTATTTCTTTGGGGACCCTGAATTCTTTACATATAAATATAAACCAGTTTGGGATGCTAGCCTTTTCCCATGAGATACTCCATTCACAGACTGTAGGGGAAGAAAATAAGAAGTCAACAAGAAGCAAGCCTTCCCTGCAAATCGGCACCATGCATGGGCTACTGAAGAGACAGCCAGAAGCCAGCCTTTTACCATGAGTCAGTGCCATTTGAAGACTGCAGAGGAAGAGAATAAGAAGTCACCAAGAAGCAAGCCCTCCCTGCCAGTCAGTGCCATGTGCAGGCCACTGGAGGGGAGAGTCAGATGCCAGCCCCTTCTGGTGCAGGTGCTAGAAACAAGAAGAGCCTCCTTCTCCCTGCCTTAATGACCAGCTGATCTAGAGAAACACAGGCTTTGATGATGGATATTAAAGTGAAATACAATTTAATGCTTGTAGTTTTTAGTGTTTCATTGACTTTTCAGGTCTAAAGCCAGTAGTCTGAACATCTATTCAGAGAATGGCAGTATGCAATGTAGCCTCTATGGGGTGTTCTCCTTCAGAGGGTGGTGGCCATTGTTGATTCCCTATTGTCTTGTTTTGAAGTCCTGAATAATTTCTATTGTTTTATTGTGTTGGGTTTTGTTCTGTTTGATTTTGTTATATCCAATGGCATGGGCAGCTATTTCAAAGATAAGAAGATATATTATTGTAACCATTTTAGATTTACTATTATCTTGTTTTGAAGTCCTTTATTGCATTCATTGTTTTGTTTTTATTGGTTCTATTTTGTTCTGTTTTGTATGATTTTTACTATGTCTGAAGGTATCTGCAGCTATTTTGAAGACAGCAGGAGGCATTATGGTAGCCACTGTTGATTTCATATTGCTTTAAAGTCCTGTGTCACACTGATTTGTTTTCATTGACTTGGTTTTGCTCGGTTTTATTCTTTGAAATAAAAATAAATAAATAAGTACCAGTTTGAGAATTTCCAGAGCAATTAGAATTCTTTGACTCTTTAGCTTAGTGTAAGAATTGGCATCTTTGCAAAATTGAGCCTTCCAATCCATAAACATAATGTATCTATCCATTTATCTAAGCTTTAAAAATATTTTATAGTTTCAATGAGCAAGTACTTCTTTTGTTAAATTTATTTCTAAGAATCGTATTTTTTTTCTGTAGCTGAAAATTGAGTTGTAAGTTTGTTTATCTGTCTTTCTCTTTTTCGGTACTGGGGATTGAACTCAGGCCCCCCACACTGAACTACATCCACAGGAGTTTTTCATTTTTTATTTGGACATAGGTTCTGCTCTCTAAGTCACTAAGTTGTCCAAGCTGGGCTTGAACCTGCAATTCTCTTGTTTCAGTCTCCCACAGTGCTGAGATTAAAGGCATGTTCTGCTGTGCCTGGCTTTTATTTTTACATATCGCCCTCCTCACCAATTTAACCTAAGATCAAGTGTGAATTTACCTTGGACTTAATAAGGTTTAAATGTCAGAGTCTCTCTTGCAAAGGCCTTTACAAAATGCTTAGAAGTAGCATTGAAGTTTTGTATTATTATTTTTTTTAATTTTATTTAAAAGAGAATAAAACAAAAGGGGGCAGTACAGAGCAGATCAGAAGAGGACAACATAGGCAACACAGTACTTTACATTAAGTCAACTGAACAT
>PVJX010044078.1:0-13352 GCA_004027295.1 Dolichotis patagonum
TGCAGGTCCCAAGGGACCAGGGTCTCTCCCCTGAAGGCCCCCTAAAGTCCACCATACTCACTTGCTATTGCTTTCTGATGAATTGACCATTCCATTTCCAAAGTTCTGAAATGGCCAACAGACCACAGAAAGAATTCTCTTTAGGCTCCTGTTTGAAACCA
This sequence comes from Dolichotis patagonum, assembly GCA_004027295.1. Taxonomy (NCBI): domain Eukaryota; kingdom Metazoa; phylum Chordata; class Mammalia; order Rodentia; family Caviidae; genus Dolichotis; species Dolichotis patagonum. The sequence goes on from PVJX010044078.1 coordinate 162, forward strand.
GCAGCTACAGCGAACTGATGGCCTTGCTTCAGGGCCATGAGTAATACACTTTTGAGCAATCAGTGGATCACAGAGGAAATTAAAGAAGAAATTAAACAATATCTACAAGCAAATGAAAATACAAATGCAACTTACTGGAATTTGTGGGATGCAATGAAAGCAGTCCTCAGAGGAAAATTTATTGCACTGAGTTCCCATATCAGAAAGACAGAACAAACACAAATAAACAACCTGAACACCATGCTACAACACAAACATCTAGAAAAAGAAGAGCAAGCCAAGCCCAAAGCCAAAAGAACCAATGAAATTATAAAGATCAGAGCAGAAATTAATGCAATAGAGACTAAGAAAACAATACAAAGAATCAATGAATCAAAGAGTTGGTTCTTTAAATGAATAAATAAAATTGGTAAGCCCTTGGCCAACCTTATTTAAAAAAGGAAAGAAAAAACTCAAATTCATGAAATAAGGAATGAATAAGGTTAAATTTCTATAGACTCCGTGGAAATACAGAAGATCCTCAACACCTATTTCAAAAACCTCTTCTCTCATAGGTTCAATTACACAGAAGAAATACACAGATTCCTACATACATATGAACTACCAAAGCTGGATCAGAAAGATGTAAAACTGCTGAATAACCCAATCTCTATTAATGAAATTGAAAATGTAATTTAGTCCTTGCCAACAAAGAAGAGCCAATGCCCATATGGATTAACAGCAGAATTTTACAAAAGATACAAAGTAGACTTAATGCTGACACTCCTCAAAATCTTCAAGGAAATTGAAAGGGAAGCAGTTCTTCCTAAGTCATTCCTGGAAGCAAATATTACTCTAGCACCAAAACCCTTGAAAGACCCAACTAAAAATGTGAACTACAGGCCAATCTCCCTAATGAACATACATGCGAAAATTCTCAGTACCATATTGAAGAAGATTATACCTTACAACCAAGTGGGATTTATCCCAGGATTGCAGGGATGGTGCAACATACGTAAATCAATAAATGTAATCCACCATATCAATAGAGCCAAAAGGAAGAACCACATGATCATCTCTATAGATGCAGAAAAAGTTTTTGATAAGGTTCAACACTCATTCATGAAAGAACCTCACAAAGAATGGGAATAGATGGTCATTACCTCAATATGATAAAGGCCATCTATGACAAACCAACAGCCAACATCATATTAAATGGCCAAAAACTGAAAGCCTTTACCTTAAAATCAGGCATAAGACAAGGATGTCCACTATTGCTGCTCCTATTCAACATAGTACTGGAACTACTATCAAGAGCAATTAGACAAAAGAGAGAAATAAAAAAGTAAAAATAGGAAAAGAGGAAGTTAAATTATCATTATTTGCTTATGACATGAATCTTTACATAGAAGACCCCCAAAACTCCATTGAAAAACTCCTAGATATAGTGAATAAATTCAGCAATGTAGCTGGATACAAAGTTAATACTCAAAAATCAATAGCATTCCTATACAGTAACAACAAAAATACTTAGAGAGAAATAAGGGAAGACACATCCTTCATACTAGCATCCAAAAATAAAAAAAGAAATAGTTAGGAATTACTCACACAAAAGAAGTAAAAGAGCTGTAGAAGGAAAATTATAATACCCTGAAAAAGGAAATCGAAGAGAACCTCAGAAAATGAAAAGACATCCATTGTTCATAGGTAGGAAGAAAAACCATTGTGAAAATAGCCATTCTCCCAAAATTGCTATACAGCTTCAATGCAATCCCAATCACAATACCACCGACATACCTCTTAGATCTAGAGAAATCACTCCTAAAATTAATCTGGAACCAGAAGAGACCTAGAATAGCAGCATTCTAAGCAGAAAAGGCAAGGCAGGAGGCATCACAATCCCTGACTTGAAATTATAGTACAAAGCTACTGGTACTTGAAATTATAGTACAAAGCTACTGGTACTTGAAATTATAGTACAAAGCTACTGGTACTGGAATAAAAACAGACCTGAAGGTCAATGGAATAGATTGGAAGACACAACCACAACCACAAACTCACTGAACTGCCTGATCTTTGGTAAAGGGGCCAAACATGATCGCTGGAAGAACAACAGTCTCTTTAACAAATTGTGCTGGAAAAATTGGCTATCATATGCAGAAGACTAAAACTAGACCCATACCTATCACCATGTACTAAAGTAAAATCTAAATGGATCAAAGATCTAAATATTAAAATAGAAACACTAAATCTGTTGGAAGACAAGGTAGGGAAAAAACCTCAAAGATATAGGGGTAGGTAGAGAATTGATGAACAAGAATCAAGTCACATGGGAACTACTTAGCAGAATCAATAACTGACACATCTTATTAAAGAGTTTCTCCATGTCAAAAGAGATTGCCAGCAGAGTGAAAGAAAACCCACACACTGGGAAAAAATCTTAATGGACTGTCCCTGAGTTAAAGGACTTCTGTCTCGAACTTATAAAGAATTTTAAAAAATTCAGACCCTCAAAATTCAAAGACCCAGTCCAAAAATGGGCATCTGAAATGAATACACAGTTCTCAGATGAAGAAATACAAATGGCAAATAAATACATGAAAAAATGTTCATCATCAGTAGTCATGAGAGATAGGCAAATTAAAACCACACTGTGATTCCATCTCACCCCAGAAAGACCGGCCAGGATCAAAAACACTACCATATACAAATGGTGGAGAGGCCATGGGGAAAAAGGAAGTCTTCTGCACTGTTGGTGGGAGTGTAGACTGGGTCTGCCACTGTGGAGGTCAATCTGGATTTTCCTCAAAAAGCTGGGTTTGAATGTCCCATTTGACCCAGCTATTCCACTTATGGGCATATTCCCAGAAGGACTGAAAACATCATACCACAGTGATATATGTGCACCCATGTTTATAGCAGTGCAATTTGTAATAGCTAGATCTTGGAAACAACCCCTCAAATGAGTGCCCCTCAAATGAGGAATGGATAAAAAAGTTGTGGCATTTTTTAAAGGGTAGCAACAATATAGAATTCCAAGGAAAAAAAGAAAAGAACAAAAACAACAAGTACTACAACAACAACAAAACTAAAAAATTATTACTTGACAAATTACATACTGACTTCTAGGAAATAGCTGTGCAAATTACAAACTTAAAACATGTAAAGTAGACATTCAAATAGTGAGACTGTTAACAGTTCTGCTCCACGATCTGACAAAAACAGCAAGATGGTCATCCAATGAACCCACTCAGATATACATGCAATTATATCAAAAGCATAAAATTAAACACATCAAAACAGAACAAAGCGGGTCATAATAAAGCAGTGTAAGAGACATAAATTTCAAAGCTACACAATTAGAGATATTCACTCTCTATCATATTGACTCTTGTTTTCTTCCAAATAGTTGTCCATATTGTCACATACAGGGAATTCACATGAAACAACATAGTATGGAATTGATTTGAGCAGGATAAGGATGGCATTTCAGGTATTCAAGACCTGACAATAGGGAAGCCAATAATGGCTGTCATAGTGTCTCTAATTCTCTACAAAATAGCTGTCCATGCCTTCATGCGTGTTGAACTTAAACAAAACAAAACAAGCTAAAATCACTTTGAACAAAGAATGATAGTTTTGCTGGATTTCACATCATGACATTATGGAATCAGCACTGGGTACTGTAGTGTCTCTTTTTATTCAAAGTAGTTGTTCATTTCAACATGTGTTATATAGTTGGTTCTCATAAACTGTTTATAAGCTATATATATGCATGATTCTCTATGTGTATATCTATCCTTTCTGTATTAGAGGGAAAAACAAAACAAAACAAAACAAAACAAGACAAAACAAAACAATTCCTAGAAAAGCATGAAACAAAAAGTCATGCAAAACCACAATACAAGGCAATCTACAATGGTTACCATGGTGTCTCAGCAGTGTATAACAACATTAATAACAATGAAGCATTGGAGACATTATAAGACTTCAAAAGCAAGTAATAATCAAACCAGACTGGGTATCTTGGTGAATCTTGTCATCTTCAGTGTAGTTGCCTATACTCTTAGACATGATGCTATCAATCATAACAGATTTAAATAAAATCAGTTAATACAAAACAGCAATCTAACAAACTAGATTCAAATAAGATCAGTCATACTAAGACAGTATAAGTTATACAAGGCTTCAGATTAAGTTGATAGGAAATTAAGGATGATTACCATAATATGTCCTCTTATTTTTGGAATAGCTGGCCATGTCCTCAAGTCTAGTGTAAGTAGCCAAACTGAAATAGCATATAATCCATCTAAGCAGAGTGATGAGAATAATGTAGATTTTAAATCTTGTTACTCAATTAACAATAAGCTCTGCCTTCCTTTTTTAGATAATTCCTCCCCTTTCACTCCCATAGGGTGCACTCCTTATTTTGGGTTCCACTGCCTCCCTATATAGAGCATCTCATTGGACCCTATCTCCTGATCTACTCTGCCTGTGTTTCTCTCTGTCAAAATTTCAAGGCCATCTATACTAGAGATTACAGCCAATCTTGTCGGCCTTATTTCTGTTACTCTGTTTTTCTGCCATTGGTTATTTTTCTGTTCCACTCCACTGTCTGCCACATTCACTGAAGCCTCTCTGTCACTGTTTCTGAAATGCTCGTATTCTTGTTCTCTCTCTCCAAAATGTCCTTCAGTACTTTTTGTAGGGTTGGATTGGCGGTCACAAATTCTCTCAGTTCCTGTTTGTCTTGGAAGCATCTTGCTTCTCCATTAATTTCTAGAGAGAGTTTTTCAGGATACATGAATCTGGGATGGAGGTTGTTCTCCTTCAGGGCTTGAATTACTTCACTCCAAGCTCTTCTTGACTTGATGGTCAGTGTGGAGAACTCTGCCATGATTTTGATGGGTTTTCCTTTATAGGTGATCTGTTTCTTTTCTCTGATGGGTTTTAATATTCTGTTCTTATATTGAATTTCTGGGATCTTGATTATTATGTGTCTAGGTGTAGTTCTGTTTTGGCTGTAGGTGGCTGGAGTTCTGTATGCTTCATACATCTGCATATCATTTCCTTTATCTATGTTTGGGAAGTTTTCCTGAAAAATTTCTGTGAATAGCCTTTGCAATACCTGTGTTTTGACTCCTGCTTCTTCATTCACATGATTTTTTCTTAAGTTGTAGATCCTCTTGTTGTCCTCTAGCCTTCCAATTGTTACTGCCTGCTCCCTTGTTATTTTTAAAAGATCTTCCCTTTCATGATCATACATTGCAAGCCTGTCTTCAAGCTTTGATAGTCTATCTTTGGTTTCTCTCAAGCAGTTTTGCCAGCTTTCTATGGAGTCTTTAATTTCCTGGTAATCTCTTTGAATCTGCTTCATGAATTCTAGGTTTGCTTTATATTCTTCAGTGAATATTTGTCTCCATTTGTGTTCCTCCATTCTTCTGTCTGTGTCTTCTTGGGAGGTGCCCAGCCTTTCTTTTTTTAATCTACTTATCTCTTTTTAAATTTGGATTAATATTTCAGTTTTGATCTCGTTTATGCGGTCCCGAAGATATCTCTTTATGTCCGCTGATGCTGTTTGATGTTGCATGTTTGCTGCCCTCAATCTCTTTTGTATTTACCTCTCTTGGATCAATACTCCCAGGGTTGGGGGTTGGGGATTTTTTCTTATTTCTCTCTCTCGTCATATTTTTGGTTCCTTTCATACAAGTGTATAGTGCAATTGCCAGCCCCTTTTCTTGTTGATTAAAGTTCCTGTAGAGTACACAGGCTAGGAGCTTCTGCCCTGTTCAGTCAGCTATCAGAGGTTAAAATTCAAGTATGGGCAGTTTGCACTCACTCCTCCACTCTGAGGCAGTCAACCCTGTGGGCATTCACTGCGTCAGTGTGCACTGTGCTCAGGGAATTATTTTGTAGTGACCACTGGGTCCTGGCCAAGGGTGCAGCCAAGTTCAAGAAGATCCCACCAATGCACTCAGCAAGGGAAGCAACCAACTGAAGCCACCTCCTTATGGAGTTAGGGCTGTCCTCTCCAAATCCAACATGTCATCCAGTTGGTTGCCCCTTTCCCATGGGAGGGTCTTATTCCTATCACTCACTCACTCACTCACTCACTCACTCACTCAGCGTGTTGATGCTGGTCCCCGTGAACTACAGGGCTCCCCGACCTCTGACCTCAGTGTGGCTGCAGTGAATTCACGGTGTCTCTGGGTGGGTGGCATGCAGGGCCGGTTCCGGGTGAGCCAAGAGCAGGGCTGTTCAACTCCATGCTGCGGCTGCTCAAGCCAGTCACGTGGCTGCTGTTTGGTGAGTCAGGTCAGTCTCCAGCAGGAATTGAGGTGGCTCGAAGCCGTACTTGCTGATCTTAGCTTCTCTAAAGGTAGCCCCAGGACCTCATATTTGAGCAGTTTTTTTCACTTTAGTTTCTTCGTGGGTTGAGAGAGTCCATCTCCCTCTGTTTGCATCTCTTCAGGGTGTTCTATTCTGGCATTTGAGCTGTCTCTCTCAGAGAGGATCCATATCCTCTTACCTACCAGTCCACCATCTTTGGAAACTCTAGTTGTGGCATTTTTATACAATGGAGTACTACTCAGCTATAAAGAATGATCACATTGAGATATGTATAAATAAATGGACACAACTTGAGACCATACTCATAGGTAAAATAAACTCACATGTGTAAATACCATAAAGTCTCCCTAGTATGAGAGTTGGAAAGAGTATATAAGATTTTATGGTAATCATGAATCCTCATTTCATTGCTTTGAAGGCTTTCAATGTTTTCATTCATCAGTTGGAATGGTTTTATTCTGTTTTCTTTGACTTTATTGTGCATGATTGTATGAACAGCTGTTTTGAAGAAAACAAAACATTATGGCAGCCATTGCTTATTTAATATCATCTTCCTTAGAAGTCGTACCATGCTTCTACTCTCCTATTACCATCAGCTCTCCATGTTGTGTCTTATTGGGATTTTAATATATGTGATAGTATAAACAGATTTTTTAAAATGAGATATTATAGTAGTCATTGATCATTCTCTGTTATTCAGTTGAGAATGTCCTGTAATTATTTCATTCTTTTGAATGGTTTTATACTATTTTAATATGTTTGATATTATTGTATTTGAAACTATGCTCAACTATAGCAGCAAAAGAGATATTTTGATAGGTACTGTTAATGTCTGGTTGTCTTATTGTAAAGTGCTGTGTTGCTTATGTTGTTCTATTCTGATCTGCTTGTTCTGCCCTCTTTTTTTAATTCTGTTTAAAATAAAAAATTAATAACATATTGTGTCTATTTAATGTTTTAAAATTTTGCTGATATTTTTAATGTATTCCTGTGACATATAAGAAATATTTTCCTGCAATTCCATGTGTGATATTATGCTTGAAAGTCTTTCATGTGCTTCAATGTCACCACACATTTGTCCAATGATTTATTTTATTACAAGTAAAAACAATTTCAAAGCCATGCTGGGTCTGGGAGGAAAATCAAGAAAAATAAGAAGCCAGTTCATGTTTCCTGTTACTCGGCACAAGACATGAGGGTCCTGAGTGGAGTAAAAGCCAAATTTCCCATTCCTGTGAGGCAGCAGAAGCTATGATAGGCCTGAGAGGAGTAACAAAAAGAAAAACAAGCTGATTTGCCCTTCCCATTACCTGGCACAAGGCATGCAAGTCGTGGGACGAGAAGAAACCAAATATACCCTTCCCATGACCTGGCGCAAGCAATTCTGGGCCTAAGCAAAGTAAGAAGAAGAAAAAATCAATTCACCCTTCTTGTGAGCCAACTAATTGAACTGACTAACAATACCACCCTGACCATGTGTTAGGATTACTTGGAAGAGCTCCTGGATTTGTCTCCTGTGAGGGAATTGCCCAATGAGAAAGGGATTGAATGACATCAGTGGTGACAAAGAAATGGAACCAGTGTGAGAAAACAAAAATAGATAATTTGCCAGAAAATTCACATGGAAAGATTTGGCAGAATATTTTGCAAATATTATTAACTGCTAAAGTCTTGGAAATACAGACTCCAGCACTGCACCACTTTTATTAATAGAGAGAAAGCTTCCTTGTGTCTAATCTTCATATAAGGATAAACCATACACAATGAAAGCAAGCAAAGGTGGTGTTTCTGCTCTCCACTCCCAGACCTATACTGAAGCCACTTAATTAACATGTGCTCTTAAAACATATACTTAAGCCTTAAGTCTACGCACCTCTGAAAAGTCTTGCTATAAGTACATGAAGCTTTGAAAGGACAAGGGATCCAAGCCAAAAGAGAGATTCTATATAAGTATGTAAGTAGGTCATAAATAGACATCCAAAAGATACAGTGCTACTACTCTTTTGAATAAATCCTTATTTCTATCATCTTTAAAGACAGTACAGTCCCTACTCCTGTTCAGCTGCTATGAGCAGAAAGAGCTTGCTGAAGCCCTTGAAGGGTCTTGAGTGCAGCCAAGATGCCCCTATGCCCTCCTTGCCTAGTACCGTACTGCACATGGTGCTAGTGCTGACCCTGGGGACAAATTTACCGGAAATGACCTGGCTGAGGGAAGAGCTGTGTTCTCAGACCCTGAGGAGAGGGATGTAAAGCATTTAATTCCCCAATCTGAAGCATTTAATTCTGCATGAGACAATTCCTTGTCATGGGGATAAAATGATCAAATTCATTATTAGATGATGATAATTTGCACTCAAAAGAAACCAAAACTCACAAAATTTGTGCTGTACTTTAAGTTGCATGCAAGTCACACTTACTCATCAAAGAAACATCATGTTAATAGATGAAGAGGAATTATGTACATATATATCCATGTAATTAAATTTAGGAGAGAATCTTTACTTATAAGTTGTTTTCACCACCGGTCATTCACAGCTTATACCTCGAATGGTACCTCAGGACTTATGATGTAGGAGAGAGAGGACAGAGTCTGACAGGAAGCACTCACTCCCCAACTTCCATCTCTGCACCTGCTCTTGGGACCTTTTCTGTGCTCTGTATATCCTCCTCACCCTCTGCAGGTTATGGACATCCTGAAGACAGGTTTAGGTTTGGCCTGCAATGCTGTCTCCTCATTATTTCCCTTACAAACTTATACAGGACCATGTGCTCAGTTCCACCCTGATAATTCATAAACACAATGTGTTCTTGGACTTGGGCCTCAAATGGACAATTGGCCCTTCATGGAGTTTGCATAGAGTGTGCTGTTAACAGTTAATAGTCAATAAGACTCAGTCTTCCAATTCCAAGAAGCCTGGCAGAAGCAGATATATTAGAGCTACTGAAGGTGAATTAAGATGCTGCAAATGAGAGTCTTCCCAACCCTGTAGGCTCCACCAAGACTCCCCACACTGCACCTGCTGCACCTCACACTGAAATCCCACAGGGATCTTGTTTAGGATACTGTTGCACATATCACCTGTTTGTCCCACTTGTGTACATTTATATACTCAGGATCTTCTATTCTCCCTAAATCATCTTTTAAAATATTGGCCAAGAAAACCCATCTTAGCCTCAGCTCCACAGTGTCTGTGTTCTGCTCTGAGCACTGAGTGGGAACACCAGGGCTGCCAGGTCTGGGTTCTATCCAAGACCTATAGAATCAGGGCTGGGCTGGTTCTCATCAACAGACTATGCCCCATGACCATGCCAGACTGTTATGCAGGCAGTTCTGGTGATGGATGTCTCAGAGAAGGCAGCGCCCATAGTGAATATGAGTGAATATGGTGAATCTAGGTAATACAACAGCCATAATGAAATAATTGTGGCTCATTATGTGACAGTGTCTTGAGCATGTATCTCTGTCCCTCTCACTTTTATGCATGTATACAGGATATGTGTTTTTGTATTAATGGTGTTTACTTTATATTCATGTAAGATAATGAAAATGGCACATTTAGTTGTGTTTTGTATATAGGCCTTGATGCTGTGAAGATGTTGCTCTCAATTTCAGGACCTGTTTTCACTTAAATGCTAAACACACTGTTCCATGATCCAGTACCTGCACATAGAGAGACATGCATGCTGGCATTTGGAGATACCCACTCTTGAATTTTCAACAAGGGTGACTTCCCCAATCCAAACATCTTAGCTGATTCCTGTTCTCACAGCCATCAGGATTCTGAGGTAGGATGATCCCTGTGAGTTCAAGGCCAGCCTGTGCTACATAAGGTTCAAAGCAGCCTAAACTGTGTAGTGAGGTTGTGTCTCAAAAAATGGTATGACATAATGATGACTGAAACATAATTAGACAGAAGGACAGAAATTCAGGAGGTGTCTTCAATTTGGAAGATAAAGTAGCTGATCTCACAGAAAAATGGAGAAATATTATTGACACAGAATATATGGGGCCAACACAGAATTTAGGGATTGATCTCAAGGGGTGACTCATGAAGGACAGAGGGAATGACTCTTGCTGTTCTTTCAGACATAAAGGTGGTGACAGGTTATAATATCGGGCTATATAATACCAAGTAGATGTAGGAAAGTGCTAGTGACATTCTCACAACACAAAAAGGTTTAGTCAGGAAAGGATAGATAACTTATATATCCTGAGTTCACCAACACACAGATCACAAATATATCAAAATATCACTAAGAGACTCTTAGAGACATATAATCATTCTAATTCATTTAAAAATGAAAATTAAGGCCATTCACTTTCCTTATGCCTTGTTTCTCTCTTAGAATTTTTTCTCTTCCCACAAATTGTTCATTTTCTTAACCTCTGTTCATCCTAGAACTCATTTCTCAATTTTGTAGAGCAGAAATTTGGAGTTACAGACATCTAGCAGGTTGAATTGTATTCTTTTTGTAATATTTGGCCGTCCTACAGCTTAAGAACAATATCATTTGTAGGTTTTCCTCACAGATAAGGGTTAAGTATGTAAGACTTTGTTTCTGTTTCATAGATTCTGGATTATGATGCATGTCAGTAATCAAAATTTTTATGCTTCAATTTTTTATGTAATGTCTTGCTTATAAATGTTCATATAATTTTATGTAATGTGTTGGTCATAAATGCTCACATAATTTGCTAAAATGCTGATCCATTCAAATTGAGAACATAGGAATGTTATGCTGCTTCTTTAATGGGAAACTTTATTCCTGTTTTGCATATGTAACACTTGGACATATGTAATAAATTTACTAATGTTCCTTGATTGATCAGACTACTAAGGTTTGATATCTTAGCAACTCTATAGAAAGGTAATGTTTAGAGTTCTCCATAGTATATTTTCACATGAAATTCTATAAAATGGTATTTTTCTGATATCCAACTCATTGTTAGAAAATATACATATCTATTAATAAATAATGAGACACTAACTGCCAAATAAAAGTCCATAGGTTGGCAAGCAGTGTTAGGATGGGGGACTGATTTCCCTGAGACAAAGTGAACATCAACATTCTCTGTTCTCTAGGGAACATGTCAAGTGTGTTCTGCATCAGTTCCCTTTCTTATATCGTCTACTGTGAGAAGACAATCTACCTTTTGAAATTCTCTATCCTCACATCCTCTCAGACACCCAGGTTGATAACAATGACTCACAGACAAGTTGTTTAAATAGCTTGCTGTGATCCTGAAAAAAAAGTGTTGCACCTTGGCATAACTGACACCATCTTGAGCCCTGCATTTAACTTGTGTATTGTATTTGACTCCAGAAAATGGAAAATTGCTTAGAGTACAATCCCATGAGAAAATCAGAATGAGCTGTACACACAGGAAAAACATTAAAAAGCTCAACAAAGTAGAAGGATACAGGGGTCAACCAAAAATTAATGTAAGATTCTAGGTAAATTGTTTCCAACAGGATGTCTTCTTGTGGTTCTCTGTTTTAAAAAGTTTATTACTTTGCAGTTCAGGGCCACTCGGTGAGATTCTGAAGTGTGTCCATGAGAGTCATCACTGAGATCAGCTAATTAAACTCCAAGTTTATCAGTTTGGCTGTTTGGATTTTTTCATTATTAATAAACCCACTTCAAAAACACTTCCTTTCTCTCATATTATTTCTGATCATTTTTGCCATTTCATCCATTCCTTATTGTTGGAGCCATGTGAGTTTAGAGGAAAAAAATGAAAACTTCCCAAACCTTTCCTCTTTCCCAACAGCTAAGTGAAACCCATGAAAAATGACCTCTCGTTAACACCAAGACAGGAAATTCATCTCAGATGAGGTATACATATATCATCTATGGGTCAGAATAAACATCAGAAGTTTTCCTTTCTAGGAAATCACTTATAAAAGCCATGTCTTGTTTTCCCAATTGAATTCTGGAGACAGGTAGCTGGATTCCTATCTGCAGACAGATATCTGGTAGTGTGGGATCAAGTAGCTGAGCAAATAACTGTGGTGTCATGGCCTGGTCTGCTCTCTAGCAGATACATAAAGGTTCCTCCATAGAAATCCACTCCCAGCTGCAAAATCCTTTCCACTTATGTATTGTACATGTGTCTATTTACTATTATTAATTTATTACTATTAATTCACATTTTTTTCAAATTATTGGAACTAACTTTAAATCCTCCTTGTCATTAGAATGCCCATGTTCCAAACATTAGGGCTAGTGCAATAAACAACTTTTTGCCTTTTCTGGAAGTGGAAAACAGCTACCAGGGAAATGATTTACATATGTGCCTGACAAATGCTGATTAAGAGTAAGAAAGAGATTTCAGGCAACTTTTAACTTTGATGTGTATGAAAACAAATATATATGCCTTTATTCACATGTAAATTGTGATTTTTAGGTGACAGATATACATGTAACCTGTGAGCTTCAGAGATACATAAATTTTGTAATAGACTTCAAATGTGTAACCTTGTCTTATTGGTACAAACCATTGCTTGCCTGATTAGGCAAATAACAGAAATGTCTTAGAGAATTTTTCACCCCAAAACCCTGAGTAGGATTTTTCTCTTAACCATTTTTTCCTGTTTTTCTAGAAGTGATCTCCTTTGTATGCTGGGTATTGTTCCAAATATTTTCAACTCATGTTTTGTTATTTGCCCATCTTCCAAAGAATGAGAAAGAGTTCAATGCTATAGAATGCTTTCTTCTTTAAACAGGTTATTATGTTTGAGATCAATTATAACTTATCCTTATGAAAACAATTACATGAGTAAGTACACAAGTTTCTGGAGAAGAAAAAATTGCAGATCATTTTGAGCAGAGATGGGCTTGTCAGATTTTATCTTCTGA
>PVJX010044079.1:0-13372 GCA_004027295.1 Dolichotis patagonum
ACTGCTCCACCTTGGAGTCAGAAGGCTACAGATTGGGATAAAGGAAAGGAGGAGGAGGAGGACCCAATGAAGGAGAAGAGTGAGCTAACAAAGGGAGGAACAAGCAGATCTTTTCTGAGGATGGATGGGGCATATCTGAGAATTTGGTTTCCACCTCTTCTCCCTCCTTTTACGGTTCTCTCCACGCATCGTCATGGCAACTGGCAACTGTCACAGCCCAGGGAGTGTGCTGTTAGCACCGGGATGGCTTATAAAGAGGCTTGAGGTTGTCTGGGGTCACTCAGCAGCCACCATAGAGCCAGCCCATTCGGCTGCCCCTCTGAAGAGGACTCTCCGGCCTATAGGATCCTGCCCCAAAAGACAAGCCAGCCAGGACGGGGCAGACATTCAGCCAGCCCTAGAGGACAGCACGCGGCAGGCCGGGCCCCACAATGTGCTCTTCTAGGCAAAGGGCGGAATTAAGGGAAAATGAGGCCAGCAGCGTCAACTTCAACCCAAGATGACTGCTGTCCTTACATGAAGGTAACACTCAGAGACAGATAGATGCAAAAGGGAAGACAATAGGAAAAGTGAGAAGCGGGCCATCAGCAAGCCGAGAAGCCACACAGGACAGGAGCACTGAGGCGACCCTCTCCTGAGCTCCTGCCTCCCGCCCCACCCAGCCTGTCCCTCACTTGGCCTTTGTCCAGGTGCCTCGGACAGCGCCCCAGGCCCCAGCCCTTGCCTGCTCAGGACGTGTGGAGACCTTGCGTCCACCTAGGCCAGCCAGCCTCTGCCAAGACGGGCTTCGGCTCCTGCTTCCGGAGGGGGGCTGCCCCCCCAGGCAGACTCCCAGCCTCTGATTCCAAGAGCTCAGTCTTCCTCCCTCAGCCACACCGTAGCCCCCAAGGCCAGCGTCCCTCCTTCCAGGCCCTGCCTTACCCCCACCAGCACTTCAGCACCTATCCCTGCAGTGGACTCCAGGTCCACAGAGGGAGCCACACAACCCCCAAGCCCAAGGTCCCTCCACACCCCCCACCCCCACGTGCAGGGCCTCGCCATGCCTACCTCACCTCCTCCACCCCAGAGACTTCACCTGCGACACCATCAGCCCCGGCCTCACGCCCTCTGACCTCTCCTCCACTCACCAGCTCTGCCCCTCCTTCCGGGGCCAGCTGGGGCTGGCATGCCTGCCCGCCTGGCCAGGGCTCTCCCTTCCCTTCCTGGATGTCATCCCTGCCCCGGGGCATCACCAGCCCCAGGTGTCTCCCATCAGCCCTCAGCCCTGTCACCTCTTTCTCTACCTGGCCCTTTCCTGTCTGTGTTTAAACTCAGCCAAGGGCCACTCAGCTTTAAAGGGACAATTCTGTATATATGAGGGTGCTTTTTTTTCTCTGGAAGAAAAATACAAGAAATTGATTGGGCTGGGCTCTAGCTTCATGAGAGTGCCTGCCTAGGGTTTGTAAGGCACTGGGCTGGGTCCACCTCCAGCAAAAAGGAAGGAAGGAAGGAAGGAAGGAAGGAAGGAAGGAAGGAAGGAAGGAAGGAAGGAAGGAAAAGAAAAGAAAAGAAAAGAAAAGAAAAGAAAAGAAAAGAAAAGAAAAGAAAAGAAAAGAAAAGCTGGGCGTGGTAGCACATGCCTGTAATCTCAGCACTTGGGAGGCTGAGGCAAGAGGATCACTGTGAGTTCAAGGCCAACCTGGGCTACATAGCAAGACCCTGCCTCAAAAAAAGGAAAGAAGGAAAGAAAGAAAGAAAGAAAGAAGACAGAGAAAGGAAGGAGGGAGGGCAGCAAGGAAGAAGAACAGGAAGAAATTGATCATAATTGTTATCTGAGAGAGAAGGGACTGAAAAGTACAGAATTTTATTTCATTTTATAAATTTGCTATATATAACATTTGATTTTTAACATGTAACATTGTTATTTTAAAAAGCAAATAAATAAGTTAAAAGGCAGTGATTTAAGCACCTCCTCCAGCGGTGTCCCTCCTTGAGCCCTGGGGTCTCCTGCGTCCTCCTCCTCCACTCCCCGCCTCGAGTCCTTCCCAGGCCCGCAGAGAGCAGAGAGCGGGCGGCCTCTTGCCCGCGCCACCAAACCTGCCGGCAAGGGGCCCCGGCAGCACCACCGCTGTTGGGAAACTATGCGAGCCTCCTGAGCTGCCCTCGGCGCCGCCCTCCCTTCCTGGGGCCCTGTGGCACCGCTCCCCTCTTGCCTGCTCCATGCAGGTGAGCGCGCGTCTGACTAGGGCTGCCCCTCCGTGGCCCCGCGGTGCCCCATGTGGAGTCGCCCCAGCTCATCCCACGGAGCGCTCAGCTCACCACCTCCGCCCCCGCCCTCGCCCTCAGCCACTGCTGCTGCTGTGAAGGACCTGGCCACCTCCCTGGACAGCCGGCCCCTGGCCACCCTCATGGCCCCAGGCCTGGCCTCTCAAACCCCCGCCAGCCCCGCTGCCAGTGGAGCTTGTCTGCAATGCAGAATCCAACTCCAGACACCTCGAGCTGCTGCGACCGAGACGCCCAGTTCTCACCGCGCAGCCAAGGACAGCCCCCTCTCAGACTGGGGCGTCCTCTCCCCGCTGTCCACTAGAGGGAGCCCGCAGGTCTGTGTGGGCCTCGCTGCTCGGCTCCTCACCCACTGCGCACGGCTGGGTGAAGGCGAAACGCTCCCAAGGGGGCGCTGGTGGACCCAGCCCGTCCCGGCTCTCTGAATAGCGCTCTGTAAACTCCAGGGCTTTGGGCTACCTGTTCTCTAAAAAAGAAATGAGATCTAGGGAAAAAGAAAATTCACTGGAATCGTTACTAGCCCTAAATATAGGTTTACTGGCCCTTTTATTCTGAAGGGTATGAGAATAATAATAAAATAATCTTATGTGATTATAAATTAACTAGCGTTTTAATATGATTTTTTTCCTAATGTTGGATTCAGCCAAGGGCACTAAACCGCTGAACTACATCCCCAGCCCTTTTTATTAGAAGACAAGGTCTCACTAAGTTGCCCGAGGCTGGTCTTCAACTTGCAATCCTCCTGCCTCAGCCTCCCCAGTAAACTGGTATTACAAGGATGTCCCCCCATGCATGGTATGACTCTGATTTTTAGGGCTTTTTTTTAAATATTAAGGCAAATAGGTGACAAGGTGACTCATTTAGCGTTCATGAGATGGTTCTTACTGCTACATTGTGAAGAATTCTGCAAAGTGGGTGAAGCAGAGTAGAATCCATACTATTTTGGACCACAGAACTGTGTGGAACCGTGGAACATTTACATGGTGGAGTGAGCACAATGATCCAGGATGGCGCCTTGGACACCAGGTGACAGCTCTGGTCATCTATGTGGAGGAGCAGTAAGGCTGACTTGGGAGCAGAGTGGGGACAGAAGGAAGCACACCTGAGACGCTGGAGGAATCCTCGGCAGACCTGGTCCCTGACGGGGAGGTGGAGGCAGAAGGAGGCAGGGGCAGGCCAGGAACTCCCGTGGCTGGAGGGGGCAGTGGCAGGGGACGGAGGGTCAGTCCTTCTGCTTTCGCCTCGGTAGTAGTTACACACATTTGAAAACTAGCAGAACACACATGTGTGAGGCTGATTTCCCTATCTGCCTGCACGGCTGGTCGCACAGGTTGCAGACTCTGTAATGACTCATCGGCACCTTCTACCTGGCCTGAGCTCTGTGTAAGGACACCCACGTGTGACGGTGAAGAGACAGGCCAGGCTGTGTCCATCAGCAAAGGCACGGTCCGACTCCATTCCTGTCCAGTGGAGCAGCAGTGGGGACACACCCCTAGCCGCCCTGGGGCAGGCCCTGAGGCCGTAGGCTCCCCGCCAAGGGGAGACCTCATCCCTCTCCGACTCCTGGGCCAGATTCCTTCTGTGGAACAAAGCTTGGTCTCCTGAGCTCTGGGGCTCAAAGCACAGTCCAGGGCGCTAAGAATGCCTGGGTCGTGGTGACCAGATGATCTCCCTCCTTCTCCCAGCTCCCTTGGCAGGTCACCCTCCTGGGGAACCCCGCCCCCCAGCAGGGCTTCCTGAGGCCGGATGTGGAGGCTTTTCTGCAAAACTCTTCAGGTCAGCCATGAATAATCACTATTGAGCAAGAGGACAAGTTCTGGGCGCGCTCAGTTACATCGGAATCCATCTCAGCTACTGAGGGAAGCCCGGGCCCTGAAGTGGGAGGCCACAGGGAGGGGCAAACCGGGAAGTCTCGGGGCAGCACATGGGTCCGCTGAACTCACCACAGGAGCACTGCCCCACGCGGCCATCAGCCTCTCCCGAGCCCTGAGCCCAAACGGAGGCAGTCATTTGTTAAGGACAAGACCCTATGTTAGGCTAGGCACAGGAGAGAGTATCCCCCCAAGGACAAGAGAGAGGAGAACTGAACCCCTGGCGCAGCCAGCAGCCACGCCCCAGGCAGAGGCCAGGGCACCAACACACTGGTCTCCAACCTCCGTCCTCCAACCTCCGTCCTCCGTCAGCTCCTGCTCACTGTGCTGCCCACGGGGCATCTCAACACTCTGGTGGGGCCACTGTGCAAAACGCAAAGGGCGTCACGGGAGGAAGATTGTATGAGCCACGCTGGGCTCCACAGTCCGTTTATACCAGGTCTCCACAGTCCGTTTATACCAGGTCTCCACAGCGCCACGATGGACATTTGGGCTGCAGGGGCTGATGCATGTGCTGTGGGCCTTTGGCAGGGTCCCTGGCCTTCCAGGAGATGCCTCCCTCTCAGCTATCATAACCAAAGGTGTCTCCAGTCCTGGGCCAACGTTCCCAGGGCAGTGCTCCCCACCGCACCCCTGCTGAGACACGCTGGGTTCTCTGCAGAGCACCACTGCGTGGCCTCCTCTGCTCTGGGATGTCTCTACACTGCTTCCAAGAAAACTATGCTTTCCAAAATCTGTTCTTTCAAAATACTGATCACTTAATGTGAGTGAATTCAAATTATAAATTATTAATCGAAAAAGATAACAGTAATTCCCTCACCCACATTACCTCCACCATCCTTCCTGTGTTACTTTCCTGGAACATCTTCCCAGGACCACTTAGAAGCAATCCCGGGACATATTGTGCATCTTATGACATTGGTAATTATCTTAGTTTCTTTTCTCATTGCTGAGACAAAACACTTGATGCCCAAAGTTGAAGTGCGAAAGGTTTATTTAGCTCACAGTTTGTAAAGCCTTCAGTGAGTGCATGATCAGCTGATCCAAGACAGAGTGAAAGTAGCAAAGCAACAAGGAAAGCGCAGCTCTTTCCATGCCTCTTTCTCATCCAGGCTACTCTGGGCAGGCAGCACTCACACCCTTAATCCTATTGCACTATGAATCAATCCCAGTGTCACACACTCTAGACCCAGCCACCTCTGAAGAGACCCCACCTAAGACTTCGTGAGGCTTTAGGGCACATCTAAACCTAAGACATAACCGTTACCCAAGATAGCGCAAAGACCTTGGGCCAACAAACTGGTGAGTGCCTGAGCTTAGTTCAGAAGAGTTCACTTGTCCCCACCTGCCGGAAGGACAGAACTTGAAAATGACCTCCTCTTCCCAAGACCCAAAGGCCATGACTTAAGACGGTGAAGACTGCAGGTAAAGCCGAGTCTGTCTCTGAAACTACTGTCCACATTTCTGTGTCTCCACCTCCCGGAGGGGGATGAAGGACACTGGACCTCAAAGCCCCACTGAGACCCTGACTTTCACGTGCTTCTCACAGAGACCCACTGGCTGGCCTTGCTAATGGGCAGGAGGGTAGGGGGAGAGAAGCCCAGTGTCCAAGGTCAGCTGCTCTGGAAAGCCGGAGTGGGCGCTCACTGCCACTGGCTGCCTCTCCTTCTTGCTGGATTTGCCACGACATGAAGACATTCCTCAGACCCAGGCCCAGTTACCGGCAGTGAGTCAGCGCAGCCCAACCACCAGCACGCAGTGCTTATTCACAAATTATAATTTTAGTACAATCGGGCACAGCTTTAAATAAGAGCGCTGAGAAACCCACCCACCTATGACACGCCAGTGGGCTGCTCGTCTCCGTGGCTGGGTGGACGTTTGGTTAGTCACAAAGAGCATCTGGCCCAGCTTGCTTGTCTCCCTGCTGTTTGAATCTCCACACATTTCACCAAACAGACACTGAGTCAGAATAAGTAGGTTTAGCAATTAAAAGCTGTGTGGAGGCTGCCTTCGGAAGCATTGGGTGAATTTAGAAATAAATATTCCTCCCTGCGAATCAAACATGCATTGCAGAAACCTGAATGGAATATGCGTGAAGACTAATGGGCTGAAAGTTGTGGAAGAATCTCTTTCTCCTTCAACCAGGATTGTGGTGCGCGCCTATAACCCCAGCGCTCAGGAACCTGAGGCACGAGAATTGTGAGGCAGGCCTGTACTGCACCCTGAGACCCTGTCTCCAAAAAGGGAAACAAACAAAAAAAAAAGGGAAAAAAACCCACAAACATAAAAGACTTTCATTGTCCGGAAGCTGAGTAATTTAAAGTAGGATTGTATGCAGTACAAAACATGGAGATTCTCTCCAAGGAAGCATCTACCTGGTTCTGAATAAAGTAGTTTTCAGCAGGGACCTGTTCAGGCGTGAAAACCCCACATGACAGCCCACTACCTAAACCTGTTGTGTACAAACAGAGCCTGAGCAGCAGCCAGGGCTGGGCTGCTCCTGCGGTCTGAATGGCCAGGGAGACCCCAGCAGCCCCTTAGCCTAGGTAGGAAGAGGTGGGAAGAAAAACCACCGAATTAGCACCCGCTCCTGAGAGCCTGCCACCAAGCCACAAAGGTAGGTCACCCCCGTCCTCCACAGGTCAGTTGGGAGAGCTATGGAGCCCCCAGTGCAGACTGGTCTGGTGTGCTGGACTCGATCAGAGCCCAGCTTAATAAAGGCAAGGCTTGTCTTCCATTTCCCCCAGGGTCACTGAGTATTGCTTTTCTAGAGTTCCTGGATTACAGGCTGCACCTCCCACCACTGGCAGCTGGTGTGAACATCTGCCTCCTGGGATCCAGATCACACTCACACTCACACACACACACACACACACACACCCCAGAAGCTCGTTCCCACAGCCTGCTGCAGATCTTATGGGCAGTCCATCCCCTCAGCAAACGGAGCTTGGAGACGCCCCTCAGAGACCAAGAGCATGAGCCACAGTGAAGCCAAATTACCTCGCACTCCAGCGCCCACTAAGCAGCCCTTGTTTCCACCTCGCTATGCAGAGCTGGGCTTGCGCTCTCACTAGTGCCTCCTGGACCCTTTCCACCTTGCTCTACAAACTACAAAGGCAGCGCATACTCAAACATGTCTGTAGGACTCCACGCCGTTGGTTCTTTGCATTTTTACATCATAGGCTCTTCTGAAGGGCTGACAAAAACCAAAGATTCTTTGCCCAGAAAAATCTATTTTCCTCCAAAATTAACAATAAAGTTTCAGGGGCATTCACATAAGCCACTAAAACCCTGAGCGACTAAAAACCTCTTCCCTGTCACTGAATTTGAAAGCAAAGGGGGGTTTCCTGCCCATGACTGGCCACCTTACACCTTCCTGCCTCCATGACTCTATTACACCATCACCTGTATGACATTAAACTGCAATTTGTCCTAGACTGACCAGGTGCACCGGGAACTCCTGGCTCAGGCACCGCTGTGTGTCTGCAAGAGGCAACACCTCTTAGGGGCTGTGTCTTGTCCAGGGCTCACTCCAGGCCTGGCCCAAACGGGCTTCCAGAGTACTTTGCCCCCTAACTCCCATAGCCCATCAATGTGGATCGATGTTTCTGTTCTATGGATGAGGTCACTGGGCTCTCCGTGAAAGCACACCCGCCACAACCAAGCCACGAGCTGCTGGGCCTGACAGCTAACAGCCTCTGCACCATTGCACCAGGCGTGGCCAGCCCAAGAGAATGCCTATCCCTATACCACGGGCTAAAATCCCAGTGTCCTTGGTGAGGGAGTGCTAAAACATCTGGAATTGTCTTCATGTTGCCTTTTGGTTTTCTGTCCAGAGACTCGAACAAGCCTGTAACTTTCGGGAGCCTCGTGCTGTCTAGATTTGTCTGGGACTCCAGGAAAGCAGTGCCTTCAAGGAGGAGGCCTCTGTCTCTCATGGAGGTGAGACGTGTGGCTGATTAGTGACAGAATACGAACTTCACTGTAATCACCTGAAACTAAGATATCTAACACCTACGTTTTAAAATACCAGTTAACAAACAAGCTTGGTGAAGTCACTGGATGAACAAATACCTAGGGACCTCTCCTGTGCCTGGCACTGTGCCTAGTGACACCGGGAGAGTAAGGCGGGTCCTGTCCCCCCTGAGCTGTCACCTGGCAAGGAAAGAAGTTCTGGGCTTCAGTGGAATAAGGATGTGATGACCACTCACCAAGATAGGACCAGGAGGCCAAGGCCAGAGAGCAGGAACTGGGAGACAGGGAAGAAGACACCAGGTCTCAAAGTTTCAGCGAGTATCCAGGGGTTCAGAAAGTCTTAGAGGGTCAAGGAAGGTTCCCTGAGTTCAAGGATGGTCTCTGGGTGTCAAGAAAGAAGTCCGGAAATCGCTCTGAATTCAGAAGAGCATTGCGGGGCTGAGGATGGAGCTCAGTGCTACTGTGATGGCCTTGCATATGTGTGGCCCTCAGCTTCCTCCCCAGCGCTGCGAAAATCAAGAGCAAACAACAGAAACCCTGCTAAATCCAAAAGGACACTGGGGCCGGGGGGCACAGTGTAAAATGAGACCCGAACTTAGCTGGCCGAGGCGCAACGCAGGCTCCGCGCCAGCCAGGACGCATGAAGGGTTACAGCAGCAGCAGAAGCCAGGTCACGAAAGCTTTCTCCATGTATAAGGAGTCACCAAGGGGTGTTTTCCAATGGAGAAAGGCTTCGACTCCAGGCGCGTCATGGGAAGATGGCTGTGGCTGAAACAGGAGAGGTAGGATCCGCCCCGGAGAAGCCAGAAGCAGGCGGTGGAACGGAGAGAGTGCACTAATTAAAGATAGGGGTGAGGAGGGTTGGGCCCAGTTCTAGCTGGGGTAAGAAAGTCATCTGCAGATGAAAGCTTTCGAGGTTTACAAGCCCTAAAGGTGAACAGAAAGAGACCCAAACTAAGGATGGAACCTTTGGGCTGCGCCCGTGTGAAAGGAGCACCGGAAGAACAGTGAGCAGGGAGCCTGGGAGCCAGCGGCTGAGCATGCGCAGTGGCCAAGACACGGCAGAGGCGCGGTCAGGGCCGAGAGCTGCGGGAAGGCCCAGCAGGAAGCTTCTGAGCCAGCAGCTTCAGCAGAAGTTCGTGGGACCAAAGTGGCAGCAGAAAGTTCGTGCTATGCTTTGAAGGACTGTGGCCAAGACTGGAAAGGAGAGAGGTCGTCCATCCTCTTTCCTGCAGTGCGAGGCCCCTCACACGGCTACCAGTGAAGACCCCCCCACACACAGCCACGGCTGCAAGCTTGTGTTTGAGTGAGGTGGAAAAGGGGGCAGGCGAGTGCTGTGACTGGAGGCACGCGGCTCAGCAGGAGGGGGAAAGGACTCCTGCGGACCCCCAGGAGTAGAGCAAAGACCATCACATGACATTCCAGAGAGAGGATGAGGCTTCAGTACTCCTAGGAGGAGGAGACTCATTTATTGAAAAAATATAGAACCAGCCGGGTGTGGAGCCACATGTTTATGATCCCAGCTACTTAGGAGGCTGAGGCAGGAGGATGGCAAGGTTGAGGTCATCCCGGGCAATTTAGCGAGATCTGTTTCAAAATGAAATGTTTTAAAGCAGCAGGAGGTGACAAGGAAAGGCTGGGGATGGAACTCAAGGACACATGCTTGCCTGGCACGTGTGAGGCTCTGGGTTGAATCCCTAGTACCGGAAACCAAACCAAAACAAACAAGGAAAACCACGACACCCACAGGGAAGGTGGCAAAAGTAATGTCACTGTTAATTTGATAGTAACCAGTTGAAGGCTCTGGGACGCAGCACACTGGGACATCCCCAGTGAGGATTTACGAAGGGTACAGGGGCACCTAAAAGTCACCAAAACATGGGAGAAACACAAAAAAGCTTGCATGCACATTAGCCCCAAGATGCCATTTCCACAAACGCCTGTACCACAGTCAATGTGTTTTCTGTGTGTGGCAAATGTGTACTAATAAAAAAAGGGGGATGGCAAGAACAGTGGGATCAGTGTGCTTGAAATGAGTAGGAGCATTTTTAGGGGGGCTCATGGCACTATGTTGTTGGAAATCTACAAAGTTTCCATATTTTTGCTCTTCTAAACACAATTGTAACAAAACTTTTATTTAAAAAAAATTGGGGGGTCAGGGATATAGCTTATGGTTCTGCATATGCCAAAGATTAAAACTGGACCCGTATCTTTCACCATGTACTAAGCTAAAATCATAATGGGTCAAAGATCCTAATACTAAAACAGAAACATTAACTCTGCTGGAAGATAGAGTAGGTGAAACTCTTGAAGACATTGGTGTAGGCAAAGACTTTATGAACAAAACCCAAGATTGCACAGGAGCTATCACAAAGAATCAACAACTGGGATCTCACTCTACTGAAAAGCTTTTGCACAGCAAGAGACACCACCACAGAATAAAGACACAACCCACAACGTGGGAGAAAATGTTTGCCAGCTGTTCCTCAGGCAAAGGATTACTATTGAGAACATATAAAGAACAAAAAAATTAGTCCTCCCAGATTTTTAAAATTTTATTTAAAGAAAGAAAATTTTTTTAAAAAAGAAAAAATGAGAAAAAAAGAATATAGAATTTTTAAAATTAACATCATAAAATCACTAGTTGATGCATTACATATTGTTAACAATAGTTGTTAAAGTTACAAAATCAAAGCATAAAAAGTGGCTAGACATTCAAACATTGACAGTGCAATCTCTTCTGTTCAATAATCTAATAGAAATTTAGTAATATGGTCATCTATTTGCACACTATACATACCGTTATATCCTTTAGAGCACTTTCCTTCCCTTTCACTTTTACAATATCTATTATAAATTTTTGGATCCTATTATTCTGTCAGTTCTTATTATTTTTTACACTAGAGAGACAATGTGATATTTACTAATATGAGTCTTGTTTATTTCACTAATGATATTCTCAAGTTGTCTCCATTTACCTATAAAGGCCTCAAGATCATCCTTTTTTTATAGCCAAATAGTATTCTGTTGTATAAAGATACCACGTCTTTTTCATCCACTCTGCAATTGATGGGCATTTTGGTTGTTTCCAAGATTTAGCTATCGCAAATTGTGCTGCTATGAACATGGGTGCACATATATCACTGTGACGCGACCTTTTCAGTTTTTCTGGGAAAGTACCCAGGAGGGGAATAGCTAGATTGAATGGAATTTCCAATCCTAGTTTTTTGAGCCTTCCCAGATTTAAAGACCCAATCCAAAAATGAGCATCTGAGATGAATACACTTCTCAGATGAAGAAATACAAACAGCAAATAAATAAATGAAAAACTGTTGAACCTCACTGGTCATTCAAGAGATGCAAATTATAACAACACTGAGATTCCACCTCACCCCGAAAAGAATGGCTACTATCAAGAAATCAAGCAATAACAAATGCTGGAGGGGATGTGGGGAAACAAGAATCCTCCACAGTTGGTGAGAATGCAGACTGGGGCAACCATTGTAGAAATCAGTGTTGAGAGTCCTCAAAAAACTAGGATTGGAGGTCCCATGTAACCCAGCTATTCCCCTCTGGGTATCTTCCAAAAAGAATTAAAAACATCATATCACAGTGATATATGTGCACCCATGTTTATAGCAGCACAGTTTGCAATAGTCAGAGATGGAAACAACCTAAATGCCCATTGATTGAGGAATGGATAAAAAAGTTGTGGTATTTTTATACAATGGAGTACTACTCAGCCATGAAGAAGGATAAACTGGAGATCTTAAAGGCACATGGATGCACCTTGAGAACATACTAATTAGTGAAATAAATAAGACACAGATGTATAAACATCACATTGTTTCATTAATGTGACAAACTGAAAGAAAAAACATGTATATGTGTATGTATATGTATATAAAAAATAGTTAAGACAGTTATACTCCTGATTTGTCTGAGTTTGCTAAAGACAAAGATTTGTGCTGGTTTTGTTTGTACAACTGAATTCAGATGTCTTGTACTCTAGGTGAATGATTTGGGGATGACAATGTACAATGTATGTACTACTGTTGCCCCCTGTTTGATGTGCTTGTAATTTTTTTTTGTTTTTGAGACAGGGTCTCACTATGCAGTTCAGAGTGGCCTTGAGCTCACTTTGTAGCCCAGGCTGGTCTCAGACTCTCAATGATCCTCCTGCCTCAGCCTCCCAAGTGCTGGGATTACAAGCATGCACAACACCTGGCTTAGTGCTTTGAAATTTTGTTGTAGTTTTTTTTCTTCTTCTTTTTCTTTCTTTTTATCCCTGAATAAAATGGATTTGAAGGAAAAAAAGTTCACACAATAGGAATACATTTAAAACTTTGCATATTTATATACACACACGCCCTCATATACACTCAAAGGCTAGAAGAATGTACACCAAAATAGTATCGCATTCACATGAAAGGCTAGAAGAATATGCACCAGAAATGCAACAGTATCTAAATTTCTTGGTGATATAATTATGTGTGGTTTCAATTTACTTTTTGCTTCTCTGGGTTTTTCAAAATATTTATAGTAATCAGGTAGACTTCTATAATTCAAAATAGTTGTTTTTTAGTGTAATAGTTTAATGTAAAAATTAGTTTAATATAACAAAACAGTCTTTCTTAGTATAAAAGTACTATAGTAGAATGTGTGATCGAAAATTTGAGCCAAGTGTGGCAGCACATGTCTATAATTCAAGTTCAAACCAAGCCCTGGGAATTTAGTGAGAACCTGTCTCAAAATAAAAATATATGAAGATGTTATGGAGGAAGCTCCATGCAGAGGCCCTTGGTTCAATCCTTAGAACCACCAAAAAAAAAAAAGGGAATTGAAGACATTGTTGTTACTTTAGCTGGAGTATAGGGCTAGGTCAGGAGTCAGCAAACTTTTCCCATTGCGATGCAGACAGCGAATCTTCCCCACCCGCGGACAGTCTCCTTCCCAGCACTCTGCTCCACCACAGCAGCCCAGGAGCACGAGCAGGTGACAGCCACCACTATTTTCCGAGAAGGCTTCCCTCACACAAGTAGGCAGTGGGCCGAACTTGCCCTTGGGCCAATTTTCAGACCCCTAGACTTAAATGAACAAATATCCCCTAAAAAATGCCAAAGAAAAAAAATACTAAGATGCCAATTATTGTAGTCAAGGTTTGCAAGGAAGGCAATTACGTACAGGACACAGAACTTATTTTATGATGGTCACCCAGAGTAAACACAAGAAAGTGCAGGAAATCTGTTCACAACACTAAAGAC